>CM022297.1:73702487-73903833 GCA_011799875.1 Thinopyrum elongatum
CAAAAAGATATAAGTGAAGCACTAGAGCAATTCCATAGCTCATAAAAATTTAAGTGAAGCATAGGAGCAAGCATAGCATAATTTTTGGCTCTCCCAAAAAGGTGTGTCCAGCAAGGATTCAAGACTTAAAATAAAAAGCAAAACAGGAAAAGACTCATATCATACAAGACGCTCCAAGCAAAATTCATAATATGTGACGAATAAAAATATAGTTCCAAGTAAAATACCGATGGTCGTTAGAAGAAAGAGGGGATGCCACTCGGGGGCATCCCCAAGCTTAGTTGATTGATACTTCTTGAATATTATCTTGGGGTGCCTCGGGCATCCCCAAGCTTAGCCTTTTGCTAATCCTTATTCCTTCATCCATCGTGATCTCACCCAAAACTTGAAAACTTCAATCACATAAAACTCAACAAAACCTTCGCGAGATCCGTTAGTATAAGAAAGCAAATCACTACTATAAGTACTGTTGCAAACCCATTCATATTTTATTTTTGCATTATATCTACTGTATTCCAACTTTTCTATGGCAAAAACTCTCCAAAGGAAACCATAGAATCATCAAAACAAGCACACAACGCAAAGAAAACAGAATCTGTCAAAAACAGAACAGTCTGTAGCAATCTGAAAACTTCGAATACTTCTGTAACTCCAAAAATTCTGAAAAATTAGGAAAACGTGAGAAATTTGTTTATTACTCTTATGAAAAAATAATAAATCAAAATCACTCTCCTGTTAAAAATAAAAATTGTTTTCCTGAGCGCAAAAGTTTCTGTTTTTCAGCAAGATCAAATCAACTATCACCCAAATCATCCCAAAGGCTTTGCTTGGCACAAACTCTAATTAAAACACAAAAAACACAATCATAGCAGTAGCATAATTGTGCAAACACTCAAGAACATAAAGAAAAAGACAAAAATAAATTTTATTCATTGGGTTGCCTCCCAACAAGCGCTATCGTTTTATGCCCCTAGCTAGGCATTGATAATTTTGATGATGCCCGCATGAAAGACATGAATTGAAACACAAAGAGAGCATCATAATACATGTGACAAACACATTTAAGTCTAACATACTTCCGATGCATAGGAATTTTATAAGAAAACAAATTATCAAGACAAGAAATATATAGCATATGCAAGGAAGAAGAAAGAAGCAATAGCAATCTCAACATAACGAGAGGTAATTTAGTAACATGAAAATTTCTACAACCATATTTTCCTCTCTCATAATAATTACATGTAGGATCATAATCAAATTCAACAATATAAGTATCACATAAAATATTCTCTTCATGATCCACATGCATGCAAAGTTGACACTCTTCCAAAATAGTGGGATTATTATCAAATGAAGTCATGACCTCTCCAAGCCCACTTTTATCAAAAAATTCATAAGATTGAACACTCTCCAAATATGTGGGATTATTTTTAGCTAAAGTTGACACTCTTCCAAACCCACTTTTAATATTATCGCAAGCATATTCATCATGAGGTTTAAATAAATTTTCAAGATCACAAGAATCATTATCACCCCAATCATGATCATTGCAACAAATAGTGGACATAACAACACAAGCATCCCCAAGCTTGGGGTTTTGCATATCACTAACACAATTGACATTAATAGAATTTATAGTAAAATCATTGCAATCATGCTTTTCATTCAAGGAGCTATCATGAATCACTTCATAAATTTCTTCGTTTAACACTTCATCGCAATTTTCAGATTCATAAATCTCAAGCAAAACTTTATAAAGGTAATATAGTGAACTCAATTCACTATTGATTGGTTCATCATGATTGGATCTTTTGAAAAGATTAGCAAGTGGATGAGGATCCATATCAAGAGATTTTTAGCAAGCGAAGATGCAAGCAAAATAGAAGACACATGGCATCACAAGCAAATAAAAAATCGAACGAGAAAAAAGGCGAACGAAAAAGATGGCGAATAAAACGGCAAATTTTTGTGAAGTGGGGGAGATGAAATGAGAGGCAAATGGCAAATAATGTAAATTGCAAGGAGATGAGATTTGTGATTAGGAACCTGGTAGATGTTGATGATGTCTCCCCGACAACGGCGCCAGAAATTCCTTTTGATGTTTGCTTGAACTACGTCGGTATTTCCCCAAAGAGGAAGGGATGATGCAGCACAGCAACGGTAGGTATTTTCCTCAATGATGAGACCAAGGTTATCGAACCAGTAGGAGAACCACGCAACACCCCGTAAACAGCTCCTGCACACAAAGAACAAATACTTGCAACCCGACGTAAGAGAGGGGTTGTCAATCCCTCACGGGTAAAAGGATAGGTAAAATTGTAGTAGATTGGATAAATAGATCTCGCGAGAACGCGAGATAAAATAAATAAGTAAAAATTGCAGCAAGGTATTTTTGTATTTTTTGATTAATAGAGCTGAAAATAAAAGCAAATAAAAATAGATCGCGAAGGCAAATATATTAAAGAAGAGACCCGGGGGCCGTAGGTTTCACTAGTGGCTTCTCTCGAGAAAAATAGCAAATGGTGGGTAAACAAATTACTGTTGGGCAATTGATAGAACTTCAAATAATCATGACGATATGCAGGCAATGATCATTATATAGGCATCACGTCCAAGATTAGTAGACCAACTCCTGCCTGCATCTACTACTATTACTCCACACATCGACCGCTATCCAGCATGCATCTAGTGTATTAAGTTCATGGAAAAATGGAGTAATGCAATAAGAACGATGACATGATGTAGACAAGATCTATTTATGTAGAAATAGACCCCATCTTGTTATCCTTAATAGCAACGATACATACGTGTTGTTTCCCTTCCTGTCACTGGGATCAAGCACCGTAAGATCGAACCCATCACAAAGCACCTCTTCCCATTGCAAGATAAATAGATCAAGTTGGCCAAACAAAACCCAAATATTGGAGAAGAAATACGAGGCTATAAGCAATCATGCATATAAGAGATCAAAGAAGACTCAAATAACTTTCATGGATAATAACATAGATCTGATCATAAATTCAAAGTTCATCGGATCCCAACAAACACACCGCAAAAAGAGTTACATCAAATAGATCTCCAAGAGACCATTGTATTGAGAATCAAACGAGAGAGAGAGAGAAAGCCATCTTTCTACTAACTACGGACCCGTAGGTCTACAATGAACTACTCACGCATCATCGGAGAGGCACCAATGAGGATGATGAACCCCTCCGTGATGGTGTCTAGATTGGATATGTGGTTTCTGGAACTTGCGGCGCCTGGAATTGATTTTCGTCGACTCCCCTAGGGTTTCTGGAATATTGGGGTATTTATAGAGCAAAGAGGCGGTGCGGGAGGTCTCCGAGATGGGCACAACCCACCAGGGCGCGCCTGGGGGCCCAGGCACGCCCCGGTGTCTTGTGCTCACCTCGGGCCCCCTCTTCGGTACTTCTTTGGCCCACTGGATGTCTTCTGGTCCAAAAAAAATGTCCAAAAAGTTTCGCTGTGTTTGGACTCCGTTTGGTATTGATTTCCTGCGAAGTAAAAAACAAGCAGAAAACAGCAACTGGCACTGGGCACTATGTCAATAGGTTAGTCCCAAAAAATGATATAAAGTTGATATAAAATGATTGTAAAACATCCAAAAATGATAATATAACAGCATGGAACAATCAAAATATATAATACGTTGGAGACGTATCAGCATCCCCAAGCTTAATTCCTGCTCGTCCTCGAGTAGGTAAATGATAAAAATAGAATTTTTGATGTGGAATGCTACCTAACATGTTCATCACATATTCTTTTCTTTTTAGCATGAACATTTGGACTTTTATATGGTTCAAAGCAATAGTTTAGTTTTGACATGAAGACTTTAATACTCAAGCATATCAACAAGCAACCATGTCTTTCAAAATATCAACACTAAAGCAAGTTATCCCTAGCCCATTATGCTCAATCATTGATCCATTCATGAAACACACTAGAATATTAGCTACACCCAATGCTCAAGTACGATCATAGTGCCCCTTAGTTGGTGCTTTATAAGAGAAGATGGAGACTCAAGTAAAAATAAAAATTGCATAAAGTAAAAGAAATGCCCTTCGCGGAGGGAAGTAGGGATTTGTAGAGGTGCCAAAGCTCAAAGCTTAAATTGAGAGATAAGAACATTTTGAGAGGCATACTTTTCCCACCAACGAAAACGACTTAGAGTTTCCAATACTTTCCATGCTAGATATATCATAGGCGGTTCCCAAACATAAAATAAAATTTATTCCTTTTTCCACCATTTCTTTCACTTTCCATGGCTAGCCGTATCCACGGGTGCCCTCCATACCAACACTTTCCAAGGAATTTATTATTTGACAACATAAAGTAAATTCATTTTTCATTTCGGGACTGGGCATCCCTAAAGTTTCGCTTCGTTTGGACTCCGTTTGGTATTGATTTCCTGCGAAGTAAAAAACAAGCAGAAAACAGCAACTGGCACTGGGCACTATGTCAATAGGTTAGTCCCAAAAAATGATATAAAGTTGATATAAAATGATTGTAAAACATCCAAAAATGATAATATAACAGCATGGAACAATCAAAAATTATAGATACGTTGGAGACGTATCACGAACCGCCCACGAACAGTCCCTCAAACCGAAGACTGAAAGCACGGCCTCTCTACTTGGTTGTAAGCGTGCATCCTTCACAATCCGGCAGCCCTTCGCTGTCCAAAGCTAATCGTTGCCAGAGAATTTGAGGGGCGAGATTAGAACCACACGGGGCTTCTAATTATGATGATTAGAGGATTAGTCTAGCTCTAATTAGTCAACTAGGAATAACTAGAACTAGAACTAGAAAAACTAGAGGAGGCTCCAAAACTTGTGTATGCAAAAGAGCAAAATCCCCTAGTATATGTAGGTTGAAGGGGAGAGGGAGGGCTGCCACCAAGGGAGAAGGAGTCCCCCTTGGTGCGCCGGCCAAGGGGATGACCCAATTTGGCCTCCTACCTTAGGGAAGGAGGCACCTCCCCCACTTGGGCCTTTGTGGCCCAAGTTGCCTTCCACCTCTTAGCCTTTTAAGGCCCGTTGATATCTAAACCTACTAATAAAACAAGGTGATATTCTTGGTTTTGTCTCGCATCCAATCCTATGTTACGTAGAAATACACGAGGCGGTACTAATTCGTAGAGCCAAGTTTTTCGTTAAAAAGGTTTGTATTGGCTAGGCTGCGTTCCCCCACTTGGGAATTCACACGTCTTATTTATACCTAGGCATGGGAAACCCGGCCCGGCCGGCCCAAAAAAGCCCGACCCAACCCGACCTGATCTTGCCTGCGGGCCGGGCCTAGGCCTAAGTTTTTAGCCCAAAGGGTAGGACGAGCTTGGGCTTGGCCTATTCGTGTTTTATGGAAGAGGCCCGACCCAAGGCCCGACGGGTTTTTCACCGATAGCCCTGGCCTGGGCCTGAAATCTAGGCCTGACGACCGGCCTAGGCCAGGCCCGGGCCTAGGTTTTCTGCTACGGGCATTATTAGGCCCGATCCGAAGCCCGACCCGGCTCAACTTATGGCCTGTGCTACTTCTTGAGCTTGCGTTAGTTTTTCCCTTGAAGAGGAAAGGGTGATGCAGCACAGTAGAGGTAAGTATTTCCCTCAGTTAAGAACCAAGGTATCGATCCAGTAGGAGAAGAACGCACAAATCACCAACACCTGCACAAACAATCAAACACTTGCACCCAACGCGATAAAGGGGTTGTCAATCCCTTCACGGTCAATTGCAAAAGTGAGATCTGATAGAGATAGATAAACAAAAGATAAAATATTTTTGGTTTTTTTGGTATATAGATCTGAAAATAAAAGATTGCAAAATAGTAGATCGGAAAGTAATATGATGGAAAGTAGACCCGGGGGCCATAGGTTTCACTAAAGGCTTCTCTCATGAAGGCAAATAATACGGTGGGTGAACAAATTACTGTCGAGCAATTAATAGAAAAGCGCAAAGTTATGATGATATCCAAGGCAATGATTATGCATATAGGCATCACGTCCGTGTCAAGTAGACCGACTCCTGTCTGCATCTACTACTATTACTCCACACATCGACCGCTATCCAGCATGCATCTAGAGTATTAAGTTCATAAAAGAACGGAGTAACGCCTTAAGTAAGATGACATGATGTACAGGAATTAACTCAAGCAATATGATGAAAACCCCATGTTTTTATCCTCGATGGCAACAATGCAATACGTGTCTCGCTACCCGTACTTTGTCACGGGGTGAAATCACGCAAGATTGAACCCAAAGCTAAGCGCCTCTCCCATTGCAAGAAAAACCAATCTAGTTGGCCAAACCAAACCGATAATTCGAAGAGAAATACAAAGATATTAAACCATGCATAAAAGAATTCAGAGAAGATTCAAATAATATTCATAGATAAGCTGATCATAAATCCATAATTCATCGGATCTCGACAAACACACCGCAAAAGAAGATTACATCGGATAGATCTCCAAGAATATCAAGGAGAACGTTGTATTGAGAATCAAAGAGAGAGAAGAAGCCATCTAGCTACTACCTATGGACTCGTAGGTCTGAGGTAAACTACTCACACATCATCGGAAGGGCAATGGAATTGATGTAGAAGCCCTCCGTGATTGATTCCCCCTCCGGCGGGATGCCGGAAAAGGCCCCAAGATGGGATCTCACGGGAACAGAAGGTTGCGGTGGTGGAAAAGTGTTTTCGTGGATGCCTCTGGTGGTTCTGGAATATATGTGAATATAAAGGAGGAAGGGCTAGGTCAGAGGAGTCCCGAGGGGCCCACAAGGCAGGCGGCGCGCCCTCCACCCTTGTCGCCGCCTCGCTGCTCTTTTGACTTGGACTCCAAGTCCCCTGGGTGTCTTCTGGTCCAAGAAAAATCATCGTGAAGTTTTATTCCGTTTGGACTCCGTTTGGTATTCCTTTTCTGCGAGGCTCAAAAACAAGGAAAAACAGAAACTGGCACTGGGCTCTAGGTTAATAGGTTAGTCCCGAAAATAATATAAAATAGCATATTAATGCATATAAAACATCCAAAACAGATAATTTAATAGCATGGAACAATCAAAAATTATAGATACGTTGGAGACGTATCAAGCATCCCCAAGCTTAATTCATGCTCGTCCTCGAGTAGGTAAATGATAGAAACAGAATTTTTGATGTGGAATGCTACCTAACATATTTATCCATGTAATTTTTTTTATTGCGGCATGGATGTTCAGATCCATAAGATTCAAAACAAAAGTTTAATATTGACATAAAAACAACAATACTTCAAGCATACTAATAAAGCAATCATGTCTTCTCAAAATAACATGGCCAAAGAAAGTTATCCCTACAAAATCATATAGTATGGCTATGCTCCGTCTTCGTCACACAAAGTACTCAAATCATGCACAACCCCGATGACAAGCCAAGCAATTGTTTCATACTTTTGATGTTCTCAAACCTTTTCAACTTTCACGCAATACATGAGCGTGAGCCATGGAGATAGCACTATAGGTGGAATAGAATATGGTGGTTGTGGAGAAGACAAAAAATAAGGAGATAGTCTCACATCAACTAGGCGTATCAATGGGCTATGGAGATGCCCATCAATAGATATCAATGTGAGTGAGTAGGAATTGCCATGCAACGGGTGCACTAGAGCTATAAGTTTATGAAAGCTCAAAAAGAAACTAAGTGGGTGTGCATCCAACTTGCTTGCTCATGAAGACCTAGGGCAATTTGAGGAAGCCCATTGTTGGAATATACAAGCCAAGTTCTATAATGAAAAATTCCCACTAGTATATGAAAGTGACAACATAGGAGACTCTCTATCATGAAGATCATGGTGCTACTTTGAAGCACAAGTGTTTAAAAATGATAGTAACATTGCCCCTTCTCTCTTTTCTCTCATTTTTTTTGGTGGGCTTCTTTGGCCTCTTTTATTTTATTTGTGGGCTTCGTTGGCCTCTTTTATTTTTTCCTCACATGGGACAATGCTCTAATAATGAAGATCATCACACTTTTATTTACTTACAACTCAAAAATTACAACTCGATACTTAGAAAAAAATATGACTCTATATGAATGCCTCCGGCGGTGTACCGGGATGTGCAAGGAATCAAGAGTAACATGTATAAAAATTATGAATGGTGGCTTTGCCACAAATACTATGTCAACTACATGATCATGCAAAGCAATATGACAATGATGGAACGTGTCATAATAAAACGGAACGGTGGAAAGTTGCATGGCAATATATCTCGGAATGGCTATGGAAATGCCATAATAGGTAGGTATGGTGGCTGTTTTGAGGAAGGTAAAAGGTAGGTGTATGGCACCGGCGAAAGTTGCGCGGTACTAGAGAGGCTAGAAAAGGTGGAAGGGTGAGAGTGCGTATAATCCATGGACTCAACATTAGTCATAAAGAACTCACATACTTATTGCACAAATCTATTAGTCATCGAAACAAAGTACTACGCGCATGCTCCTAGGGGGATAGATTGGTAGGAAAAGACCATCGCTCGTCCCCGACCCCACTCATAAGGAAGACAATCAATAAATACCTCATGCTCAAACTTCGTTACATAATGGTTCACCATACGTGCATGCTACGGGAATCACAAACCTTAACACAAGTATTTCTACAATCCACAATTACTCACTAGCATGACTCTAATATCACCATCTTTATATCTCAAAACAATCATAAGCAATCAAACTTCACATAGTATTCAATGCACTTTATATGAAAGTTTTTATTATATCCCTCTTGGATGCCTATCATATTAGGACTAAATTTATAACCAAAGCAAATTACCATGCTGTTTAGAAAGACTCTCAAAATAATATAAGTGAAGCATGAGAGTTCAACAATTTCTATAAAATAAAACCACCGCCGTGCTCTAAAAATATATAAGTGAAGCACTGGAGCAAAATTGCCTAGCTCAAAAGATATAAGTGAAGCACATAGAGTATTCTAATAAACCACGATTCATGCGTGTCCCCCTCAAAAGGTGTCTACAACAAGGATGATTGTGGCAAACTAAAAAGCAAAGACTCATATCATACAAGACGCTCCAAGCAAAACACATATCATGTGGTGAATAAAAATATAGCCTCAAGTAAATTTACCGATAGACAAAGACGAAACAGGGGATGCCTTCCGGGGCATCCCCAAGCTTAGGATCTTGGTTGTCCTTGAATATTACCTTGGGGTGCCTTGGGAATCCCCAAGCTTAGGCTCTTGCCACTCCTTATTCCATAGTGCATCAAATCTTTACCCAAAACTTGAAAACTTCACAACACAAAACTCAACAGAAAACTCGTGAGATCCGTTAGTACAAGAAAATAAAATCACCACTTTTGGTACTGTTGTGAACTCATTATTTATTTATATTGGTGTAATATCTACTGTATTCCAACTTCTCCATGGTTTATACCCCCCGATACTACCCATAGATTCGTCAAAATAAGCAAACAACACAAAGAAAATAGAATCTGTCAAAAACAGAACAGCCTGCGAAGATCCAAATTGTTCTAATACTTATGTAACTCCAAAAATTATGAAAAATTAGGACAACATAGGAAATTTGTATATAAATCTCGTGTAAAACATTAAGAGTTTTTAAACTCTCCAGTGAATTATTAAAATTCTGGTACTGGACGCAAAAGTTTCTGTTTTTCAGCAAGATCAAATCAACTATTACCGTAAGCCATCCCAAAGGTCTTACTTGGCACAAACACTAATTAAAACACCAAAACACATCTAACCAGAGGCTAGATGAAAAATTTATTGATAAAAACAGAAAAGAAAAATATTGGGTTGTCTCCCAACAAGCGCTTTTCTTTAAAGCCTTTTAGCTAGGCATTGAGATTTTAATGATGCTCAAACGAAAGACAAGAATTGAAGCACAAAGAGAGCATCATAAAACACATGACAAATACCCATAAGTCTAATATACTTCCTATGCATAGGCATTCTATAAGAAAACAAATTATCAAGACAAGAAATAACTAGCATAGGCATGGAAGAAGAAAGAAACAATAGCAATCTCAACATGACGAGAGGTAATTTAGTAACATGAAAATGTCTACAACCATATTTTCCTCTCTCATAATAATTACATGTAGGATCATAATCAAATTCAACAATATAGCTATCACATAAAATTTTCTCTTCATGATCCGCATGCATGCAAAGTTGACACTCTTCCAAAATAGTGGGATTAACATAGAATAAAGTCATTACTTCTCCAAGCCCACTTTTATCAAAAAAATCATAAGATTGATCAAACTCCAAAGTAGAGGGATTATTATTTCCTAAAGTTGACACTCTTCCAAACCCACTTTCAATATTAATGCAAACACATTCATCATGAGGCTTAAATAAATTTTCAAGATCATAAGAAAAATCACCCTAATCATGATCATTGCAATAAGTAGTGGACATAGCAAAACTAGCATCCCCAAGCTTAGGGTTTTGCATATTATTAGCACAATCGACATTAATAGAATTTATAGTAAAACCATTGCAATCATGCTTTTTATTCAAGGAGCTATTGTGGATCACTTCATAAATTTCTTCATCACAATTTTCAGATTCACGAATTTCAAGCAAAACTTCATAAAGATAATCTAGTGCACAAAACTCACTAACAATTGGTTCATCATAATTGGATCTCTTAAAAAGATTAGCAAGTGGATGAGGCTCCATAAACTTTTGTTTCTGAATTTCGATAAACACCCAATTATATCAAGCGGACAAGCAAACAAGCCAAGTAAGACATAAAGGAAAACGGAAAGAAGGCAGAAAAAAATTCAAAAATCGTTTTAGAAGTGGGGGAGAGGAAAACGAGAGGCAAATGGCGAATAATGTAATGCAAGAGATGAGAGTTTATGATGGGTACTTGGTATGTCTTGCCTTGGCGTAGATCTCCCCGGCAACGGCGCCAGAAATTCTTCCTGCTACTTCTTGAGCTTGCGTTGGTTTTTCCCTTGAAGAGGAAAGGATGATGCAGCACAGTAGAGGTAAGTATTTCCCTCAGTTAAGAACCAAGGTATCAATCCAGTAGGAGAAGAACGCACAAATCACCAACACTTGCACAAACAATCAAACACTTGCACCCAACGCGATAAAGGGGTTGTCAATCCCTTCACGGTCAATTGCGAAAGTGAGATCTGATAGAGATAGATAAACAAAAGATAAAATATTTTTGGTTTTTTTGGTATATAGATCTGAAAATAAAAGATTGCAAAATAGTAGATCGGAAAGTAATATGATGGAAAATAGACCCGGGGGCCATAGGTTTCACTAGAGGCTTCTCAAATGAAGGCAAATAATACGGTGGGTGAACAAATTACGGTCGAGCAATTGATAGAAAAGTGCAAAGTTATGACGATATCCAAGGCAATGATTATGCATATAGGCATCATGTCCGTGTCAAGTAGACCGACTCCTGCCTGCATCTACTACTATTACTCCACACATCGACCGCTATCCAGCATGCATCTAGAGTATTAAGTTCATAAAAGAACGGAGTAACGCCTTAAGTAAGATGACATGATGTAGAGGAATTAACTCAAGCAATATGATGAAAACCCCATGTTTTTATCCTGGATGGCAACAATGCAATACGTGTCTCGCTACCCCTACTTTGTCACTGGGTGAAATCACGCAAGATTGAACCCAAAGCTAAGCACCTCTCCCATTGCAAGAAAAATCAATCTAGTTGGCCAAACCAAACCGATAATCCGAAGAGAAATACAACGATATTAAATCATGCATAAAAGAATTCAGAGAAGATTCAAATAATATTCATAGATAAGCTGGTCATAAATCCACAATTCATCGGATCTCGACAAACACACCGCAAAAGAAGATTACATCGGATAGATCTCCAAGAATATCAAGGAGAACGTTGTATTGAGAAACAAAGAGAGAGAAGAAGCCATCTAGCTACTAGCTATGGACCCGTAGGTCTGAGGTAAACTACTCACACATCATCGGAAGGGTAATGGAGTTGATGTAGAAGCCCTTCGTGATCGATTCCCCCTCCGTCGGGATGCCGGAAAATGCCCCAAGATGGGATCTCACGGGAACAGAAGGTTGCGGCGGTGGAAAGGTGTTTTCGTGGATGCCTCTGGTGGTTCTGGAATATATGTGAATATATATAGGAGGAAGGGCTAGGTCAGAGGAGTCCCGAGGGGCCCACAAGGCAGGGGGCGCCACCCCTAGGGCGCGCCCTCCACCCTTGTCGCCGCCTCGCGGCTCTTCTGACTTGGACTCCAAGTCTCCTGGGTGTCTTCTGGTCCAAGAAAAATCATCGTGAAGTTTTATTCCGTTTGGTATTCCTTTTCTGCGAGGCTCAAAAACAAGGAAAAAACAGAAACTGGCACTGGGCTCTAGGTTAATAGGTTAGTCCCAAAAATAATATAAAATAGCATATTAATGCATATAAAACATCCAAAGCAGATAATATAATACCATGGAACAATCAAAAATTATAGATACGTTGGAGACGTATCAGCCTGGTATAGTCGTATCCTATTGCCTATACTATGGAGGCTAGCTATCGTGTTTGTACCCCTAAAAAAAGCTAGTGTGTATGTGTACAACTTCTTCTAGCTTCTTTATATATGCACAAATCAAACCCAGCCCACTGGTTCTTCCTGTATTTGCCCTGTCTTGGCGTCACGGCAGCCGATCGAATCTTGGCTTCACGGCGACGGTGTAACCAGCATAGCGAGATTAGGGACCCGTCGTCGGCAACACGCTGTAGCTGAGAGGCGCCACACGGCTACTCGCCTAGATCCGTTCGATCGCAAGGACACCATGGACAACGACAGCCAGATCATTAACTTCAAAGTCCTCCAGAGTTTTCCTACGAGGGAAGTAGCGGCGGCAGGGACAGGTTCAGCATGTACATATCTTCCTGACGACATCGATGGTTAGCAGGTAGTGCTATGCTAGCGAGCTCGGCTTTGACACGGCACGCGGTTGAGGTGGAGGACCTTAGGATCCCCAAGTTCAAGTGTTGCACAAGATAGAAGCGTTCCTGGTGGCCTACATCTGACCCATCCCGGCGCTCGCTGCCAGCCTTGGTGGCTGCGTCAACACGCTCACCGTCATAGGGAGTTTGGTGACAGAACCTCAACTTTGTGTACATTGTCCGCTTTGACACCGACGCAGTTGTCATGAATCAGGTTCGTCTGACTGATGCAATAGTTCGTTTGTAACACCCCATGTCGTTATCCACAATAATGGCTTTTGATAATGACAAGTCAGCATGGTTAACAGTGCATAATCATCATTTGCATCATGTTGCATTTCAAACTCCTAATTCAAACTTCAAATTAAATTAAAGTGAAAATAAAAGTTGTCCAAGTTTGAAACTAAAATGTTCATTAAATAACAAATATTCCAGAGACCATTCTAAAATTGTAACCAGCAGTTAATAAATTAATTAAGTGACTCTAACTGTGCCAAAACAGCAAGGTTTAATACATTTTATTCAGTACAAAATTTGTGTGAACTCCAATTGTCTCCAAACCAATTTTTGGCAGTAGTAGATAATGCATATCATTTAATGGTACAAGTCACATATTTTGCTAAAGTCATTTGGTGGCCTAACTATTTGCAAAAGAGAAAATAAATCAAAAGAAAATAAAACAGAATAAAAGAAAAAACAAAACCCCTGGCCCAACTGGGCCACAACCCAGCTGGCCGGCCCATCCCCTGGCCTATATGGCCTGCCCCTCCCCCACCCGAGCGAAACCCTAGCGCACCCCGCTCCCCATTCCTCGCCCCATCCCGATCCAGATCGGGCGCTGCCCCGCGCCCGACCCTGCGCCTCGCCGACTCACCATCGCCGCTCGTCGCTCCCCCGCCACCACCTCGGCGCCACAGGACGTCCCCGACCTCTCCCCCAAGCGGCCTCGTCGAGCCTCGCCGCCCCTGTTCTCCTGCTCGTGGGTGAGCACCCACCCCTCTTCCTCCCTTTTCCTGCACCCGCGCGCCTCCCGCTGCACGCTCACCGACCCGCACACCTCGCCCGCTGCTCGCCCACGGAGCATTGTTGCTGCTACTCCGTGTGCTGCTCCGCGCCCGCTCCAGCCGCCGCACCTGCCCGTCCACGCCCGCCCGCGCCGCCAGCCTGCTTGTGCTCGACTCGCCCCCTCCGCTCGCGCTCGCTGCTCGCCACTTCTTGCCAGTGCCCGTCCTCTTCCCCTTGCCCCGTCTACTTCCTTCTCCCTTCTCCCCACTTCCTTCTGCTGTCTCCCTTCCCTCACATCTTGCTCCTCTTCGCCCCCCTCCCCCCCCCCCCCTCTCGCCTCTCCCTTCTCACCACCCCAACCCTTCCCCTTTCCCCCGCCCCCCCCCCCCCCCACGTGCCCTCACCCACTCTGCCCCGCCCGCGCCAGCCAGCCACGCCCGCGGCGCCGTCGCCTAGCTCGCCGCTCCCCCGCGCGCTCCGGCGCCCGTGCGCCGCACGACCACCCCGCCACGCCCGTGCGCCCTTGGGCGTGCGCCCGTGCCCACCGCCCGCGCCCGCTAATGGCCCCTGGGGCCACAGACAGCTGGGCCCCACCCCATGTGTCTATGACACAGGGGCCCCACGCCCCAGAATGCTTTTAAAAAAATGAAAAAAAAGAGAAAAGAAAATGATTTAATAAAATTAATTAATTAGTCAATTATTTAAGTTAATTATTTCTATTTAATTAAACTAATTAATTAATTAGTCTAATTAAACTATAATTAGTTTAGTTAAACCCTAATTAAACTAAACAGTCAATGACAACTGGGACCCACACGTCAGTTTGACTAGGTCAACTGCATTGTTGACTGCTGACGTCAGCATGATGTCATGCTGACATCATCATTTACTATTCTGGATAATTTGAATTTAAATAAATAATTAAATTTATAAAATAAATAAAACTTTAGAAAATCATATAAAATAAACCGTAACTCCGATGAAAATAATTTATATATGAAAGTTGCTCAGAATTTCGATACGAATCTGAATACGCCCTCCGTATTCCTGTCAGATGCCCCTAGCTAGATGAACATGGAACTTTTAGACCGATTTCAATAAATGAATAGTGCCCAACTTTAATTAAATAAATCCGGATAAATTCCTAAATTAACTAAATCATTTAGTTAGGCAGTAGAACACCTCTGCATAGCATTTAGGCATGTCATACATATTGTTTGCATTTTTGCCGTGAATTTATTGTTTCTCTCCCCCTCCTTCTCTCTCTCGATAGACGCCGAGACCGACGACGTTGCAGCCAAGTACGACTACGCTCCAGACGAGCAGCCCGCTGACGATCCCTCTCTCTTGCCAGAGCAACCAGGCAAACCCCCCCCCCCCCTTTGAGCATCCAGATATCACCCATTCCATTTCTCCTGCTTGCATTAGATTTTGCTACTGTTAATGTTTGCTCCTATTTTGATGCATAGCCTGCTTTTGTAACCTGTTTATTGTTACCTTACCTGCCTATGTTAAACTGCTTAGTATAGGTTGGTAGTGAACCATCAGTGATGTGATGACCCCGGCTTAATCGTGCACTAATCATACACGCAAATGCACACGATCAAGCCTAAGGACTCACTTGAAGATATCACAACACAACTCTAAAACATAAATAAATTCATACAAGCTTAATATTACAAGTCAGGGCCTCGAGGGCTCGAATACATAGCTCGATGGCATACAAGTGTCAGCGGAAGCATCAGATATCTGGGTACAGATATATTACAGAACAGAGGAATAAGCCTTCATAGAGGCGGGGTAAAAATAAAAGCTACGATCGAAAAGGCGTGGGCCTCCTGCCCTGGACCCTCCGATCCTACTCCTGGTCGTCAGACGGCTCCTCGTAGTAGTAGTACTCTCCGGGCTGGTAGTAGTAGTGGTCGTCGACGGGGACATCTGGCTCCGGGGCTCCGTCGTCTGGTTGCGACAAAGGGGTAAAAGGGGGAAAAAGGAAAATAAAGCAAACGTGAGTACTCATCCGAAGTACTCAGCAAGCAAGGATCTACACTACATATGCAACATTTTCAAAGGGGGCTGTATATGTGGATTGGGCTGCAGAAATGCCAGAATAGAGGGGGAAAGCCTAGTCCTATCGAAGACTAGCATCTTCAGCCTCTTCAACGGTCTCGCAGCATTAGAAGAGAGCAGACCAACATAATGTAAAGTATAGCAGTAATGTCATCAACCTCGGTCGGGGATTCTTTCTCGACTCCCTGCGAGAAAGCAATCCCAGAGCCGTACTATCCAGTTCTCATCTCATGTCATGTTCTAGTTGTACCGATCGGGATACAACTCCGAGTGTCCGTTACCGTAGGACAGGCTATCGATAGAAGTTTCTTCCCTGCAGGGGTGCACCAACTTACCCACCACGCTCGCTTAACTCTGGCCGGACACACTTTTCTGGGTCATGCCCGGCCTCGGCTAAGCAACACGCTGCAACCTGACTAAATACTTAACAGAGAGGTCAGCACGCCGGACTAACCTATGCCCCCAGGGGTCTTGGGCCATCGCCCCGGACGCTCCTGCACGTTGCGTACACCGCCGGTGAGCAGACCTAGCAACCCCTTATACAAGCGCGGTTGCGTTCCCAGTCCAACCCAGCGTGTGCCGCTCAGTTGCTGACTTCTATTAAGTTTTGGCTGAAGTATACGACGCAGAACGCCCATACTATGCCCACGTGATGGTTAGTGCTATCAGGCCAGAGGCCCCTCGGATCAAATATCGAAACCGTAGTGGATTAGGAGCGCGCGGAAACGAGCAGAGACTCACAATCGATGTGACCCCGTCGCCCCGTCTCGAGGACTTGCGGCAAGGGCTGAGAATGCCCGGCCACGCCTCGTAGTTATCTCGCGGGCACATCTCAGGTCAACCCGACTCCACAGCACTTCGCATTCATGCTCGCGCGGGTACCCCTCAGGGCCGACCCGTCTTTAGTATCATGGTTCATAGTCAAGTCATAATATCCAAGGTAACTATGTGTCTGACACCGAAGGGAACCCTGAGGAATCACCCTCGATGGAATTCCCGCTCGATGTTATCATGAAGGTGAACGAAGGAGGAATCACCCTCGAGGTCCACACTTGAGAGGTTGCGCGACGGCGTCGTTATCGGGGGTGGTGTAGGAGGAATCACCCTCGCTTACCACGACCGATTAACTAACCTACAAGGTTATCATCAGAATTGCTGACGAGGTATCACCCTCGGCACTCGATAGTAACCCAGTAGTGTCGAGCATCTTAGGGGAAGTGACGTGCGGTGCCAGGTTCTAATCTTCAGTCCCATTGCTCGGGTCTTCTGAGAGTCCAGCGGGGCAGTCGGGACAAGTGGGTCTCTGATCAGGCTCTACCCATCCTATCTAAACAGTTTAGGATAACATGCAGGTATCAACAGTAGGCTACAATTAAACAGGCTATGCAACAGATATAGGATGGTAACATCAGCAGTAACATCTAATGCAAGCATAAGAGGGAAGAGAATAGGTGATATAGGAATGCTCAAAATGGGGGTGCTTGCCTGTCTGCTCGACGGCAACGGCAGGGTCGTCGGGGACGTAGTCGTACTCCGGAGCGGCGTCTGCCTCAGGAGCTACGGCAACGTCGGGGTCTACCGAAAGAGAAGAGGGGGAGGAAACAAGTAAATATAATGCAAACAAATGCAACACAGTGCGTGCGATGCTATGATGCAGTGTAGGGTTGCCTAAATATGCCTCTAAGTCACAGTAGTTATTTTTAGAATTAACCGGGGATTTATTAACCGATGTGTGTGCACTATTCATCTACCAGATTCGGGTCCGGAGTTACGAGTTCTTCTACTTAGGGGGTTCCGGCAAAGAAACAGACGGCACGATCAGACTCGTCTCGTCGTTTTGAGCAACTTTCATGTTTTGACTTTTTTGATCCGAGCTACGGTTTAAAAGTTATTAATTTTTAAAGTTTAAATGATTTTCTGGAATTATTTTTATTAGCAAAATTGAATTATGATGTCAGCATGATGCCATGCTGACATCAGTGAGTCAACAGCGGCTGTCCAGAGTCAAATCTGACATGTGGGTCCAGTGGGACCCACATGTCAGTCTCTGTTTAAGCTAACAGTGAATTAATTTAATTAACTGGGTTAATTAGGGGTGTGGGCCCCACATGTCAGTGAGACATTAGACTAAATTAATTAGTTTTTATTTAATTAATCGTTATTAGTTTAATTAACTGGGCGGTGGGGCCCACGTGTTAGTGACACGGGGCCGCCACGTCAGCACGTTGACTCAGGTCAATGGGGTCAAAAGGTTCGCGGGGCCCCACAGTCAGTGGCTCATAGGCGGGGGCCACCCTAGCCACGTCGGCCGACCGGCGGCTGAACGCCGGCGAGCCCAAAACACGGCGGAGACACGGGTGGCCGGCGGAAATCATCCAGAGACCACCAAAATGGTCGCGGCTGGTTGCGTTCGAACGCGGAGACGACGCCGCGTCGAACGGTACCAGCGGAAGCGATTGAAACGGCCTGAGCTCACCGGAAACGAGCTCGAGGCGGTGGCCGGAACTCGGGTCTTGTCGGAAACACGGCTGCGGCGTGCAAATCCAATAACGCTAGGCGGCTACGGCATCTACTCGAAGCAGGGAATGCAACGGGCATTTGCCCTTGACCAAAAGCTCACCGGAGACACGCCGGCGACGTGCGCGAGCGGCGGCGCATTCAGGCGTCGGGGAATAAGCAGCTAGCACGCGCACGGGGACGAGCCGAGGTAAGGAGAAGGGAGGGGGCTCACAGCGGAGGCACACGGTGGCCTGGCGACAGGTTAGGAGCTGCAGTGGTGTCGCCGGGAACGAAGACGAGCGGCGGCGACCGGAGATGGCGATGGAGGAATTCCAGCGCTGCGATGCCTCCCAGCTCCTGCTGCTGGCTCCAGTCAATGAGGCAGTCGGCGGCGCACGTCTATGACATCGAGGCTGAGCGGGAGATCCACGGTGGCCGCGGCAAACGGCGAAGCACGGCGGCGGAGGCGCTCGGCCGCGATGGGATCTGAGGAAGGAAAACGAGGGAAGAGGGGAGGAGTGGTCGAGGAGGGCAGGGGGGAGGTACTGGCCTCGGCCTTATCCTCCCCGTCGAGCCGCGGGCGTCGGTGGAGTGCCGAGGTGTCGGCGTTCTGGCGGTGTTCGGCGGCGTGACCAGGCGAGCGCCGACACGGCGATAGAGAGAAGGAGGGAGGAGAGAGAAGCGGGCCGGCTAGGCTGGTGGGCTGGGTCTAGGTGCACTGTGCACTTAGGCCCAGTCCACAGTAGTTCTTCCTTTTTCTTTTTTCTGTTTATCAATTCTTTTCTGTTTTTGGAAATGGTTAGGCCTCTATTGCACTTTTGTAAAATATGGAACTTGGTCTAAATATTACAGTGCAATTTTAGCTCTCACCAAAAAGTGGTTTGGACAGTTTTGGAATTCATTTGAATTTGACATGATTTTAAATGGATTTAAAATGGCTGTTTTGGTGATGTTTCATCTTGTTTGAGTCATTTGTCTAACTCCAACTTTATTGATGGTGAGTTTACGAATGTTCCTGGATTATTTGCCATTTAATGAACATTTTCCCAACAGTGTTTGATCAACTTCATATTTCACTTTTGAATTTTTAGTTGATTTTCAGATTGGAGTTGACTTGCTTTGGTTAACCACTATGTTTAGGCACTGCAAATGATATGACTTGGCAATATTAGCAGCTGATCACAGTGGTAGTTACACAGGGGTGTTACAAGTGACCCCCACCACCTTACACTTGTTGCCCCTGCTTGATCATCGACGACTCGACCAGAGACCGACACATCACTTCACCCCCATAGTTGTACGACTCTGCATAGTTACTATCGAGTGCCGAGGGTGATACCTCGTAACGCACTCCTCATGAATACTCTGCAGTGTAGCTGTTCGATCATGGTCATCGAGGGTGATTCCTCCTTCTCCACTTCCGATACTACTCTGTCGTGCAACCCCTCAGTGTGAACATCGAGGGTGATGCCTCATATGTTCACCCTGATGATTTCATCGGGTGGAATTCACCGAGGGTGATTCCTCGGGGTTTCCCCCTTGATGTTATAACCACACGGTTACTTTGACCTTTGTTACAGGCGGGTCGACCCTGATGGGTACCCGCAGGGGATCTATGATGTCGGGTGTGCCGGAAGGGCACTCGAGTGTGATATTGTGGCGGAGCTTCAGAAACTCTGATCGTCTCCGCGTGTTACTAAATGAGCCTATTGGATTTGGGTGTTTGATCTGAGTGGGTCGACGTGCCCTATACGCACTACCACCACGCGGGATTATGGTTTATGGGGCCCTCTACGTCGTACGTTTCTCTCGAAAGCTCCTCGGACGTCACGGTTCACCGTGCGGACTGATTGTCGGGATTGGGCTGGATACTTCACTGACGAGTTCAGTGTCGCGTCTGCACCCCGGCCAGTCTCGCAACACGCAGGGTGCCCAGGGCGATGGCCCAAGACCTCTGGGTGCATAGGTTAGTCCGGCGTGCTGACCTCTCTGCTGAGCCTAGGTAGGGCGCTGCTTCGTGTTGATCTACCGAGGCCGGGCATTACCCAGCAAGTGTGTCCGGCCAGAGTTGATCGAGCGTGTTGGGTAACAGTAGTGCACCCCTGCAGGGATGAATAATCTATCGATAGCCGGTCCTATGGTAAATGACGCTCAGTTTGTTTATCCCGATCTACTACTTGAACTGGATACTTGTTTAATTAATTGAAGCTTCGGGATCGCTTTCTCACTGGGAGTCGAGGAAGGATCTCTAGGCTTTGCTTCAACATGTTTGCTTAATAAAATGCTATTCTACTCTCTTCTATTGCTGCAAGGTGGTGGCTTCGTGAAGATGCTTGAAGATGCTAGTCTTCGATAGGACTAGGCCTTCTCTCTATTCTGGCATATCTGCAGCCCAGTCCACATATACAGCCTTTCTCCTTTGATAATGTTGCATATGTAGTGTAGATCCTTGCTTGCTGAGTACTTCGGATGAGTACTCACGGTTGCTTTGTTTCTTCTTTTCCCCATACCCCACTTTGATGACACATCAGACGATGGAGCCCCGGAGCCAGATGCCACCACAGGAGCTTACTACCAGGAGGGTCCAGAGGGCACGTACTACTGGATCGAGCCAGCCGACCAGGAGTAGGATCGGAGGCTCCCAGGCAGGAGGCCTTCGCCTTTCGATTTAGAGTCGTTGTTTGTGCTAGCCTTCTTAAGGCAAAACTTGTCTAACTATGTCTGTACTCAGATATTATTTGTGTGACTGACTTATGTATTCGGATCTTCGTGATCCCTGGTCTGTAATATTGTGGATCTCCGCTTATTTGTGTTAGAGTTGTGTTGTGATATCTTCCCGTGAGTCCCTGTGCTTGATCGTGCATGTTTGCGTGTATGATTAACGCACGATTGAGTCGGGGGCGTCACAACTTGGTATCAGAGCCGACTGCCTGTAGGAAGCCCCCTTCCAATTCCTTGGTCGAAGTTGAGTCTAGAAACCGAAAAACTATTTTACTAACTTGGCTGTGTGGCTTACGGGCCCACATCGCCAACTGGGTGGTATTAGGATCTTTTATTCCTCGTCTATACTCTGGGACTCTGATCTCTCTTCTATTCGGGTCAAATAAATTTTACTAACACCGACACTTAGGATCTCGTAAATCCCGTCTACCCGGAGAGCTGGATATCTGTGCGATTTCCCTGTCATTGATCTGATTAGTCTGATAATCATTTTCCTTTCCATTGTTTTGTTTAACCTTTCTCTCCGAGTTGAATTATACTTCTCATTGTCATGCTGACGTGATGGCACCTGACGTTACCGTCGAAATTAAAGGGTTGGAATTCCTTGTTTCGCCCATTATCCTGAAGTCTTCCACCATAGACCTCATCCTCGGAATGGATTGGTTGAAAGCTCATATAGCTTCGATCAATTGTGCCACAAAAGTCATCCAACTTCTTCACCCCTCCGATGAGATAGTGAAGTACACCGCCCGAATTACTCGGGATGCTAAAGCTCAGATATATGCTCTGAATGCTTTGAACGCCTCACCTCTGGAAGGAATCAAGAACGTTCCTGTCGTTCGAGAATTTCCGGACGTTTTTCCAGAAGAACTTCCAGGAATACTCCCATTTAGAGTTGTCAAGTTTGTCATTGACTTGAAGCCTGGCACTATCCCTATTGCGAAGCGTCCTTATAAGATGCCCCCGCACCACCTTCTCGAGCTTAAGGAAGAAATCGACAAGTCACTTAAGAAAGGTTTCATCCGCCCCAGTTCCTCTGCTTGGGGAGCACCTTCACTCTTTGTTAGGAAGAAGGATGGAACTAACCGATTGGTTCAGGATTATCGGCCCATTAACCAAGCCACAATCCAGAATAAATACCCACTACCCCCGATCAATGATCTTTATGATCAGCTTGCTGCATCCTCTGTCTTCTCGAAACTCGACTTGAGGTTGGGTTATCATCAGATTCGTGTTCGCGAAGAGGATATTCCGAAGACTGCCTTTGTTACTCGTTATGGCTCTTATGAGTACACTGTCATGTCATTTGGTTTAACAAATGCTCTAGCAACCTTCTCCCGGTTGATGAACTATATCTTCATGGATTACCTCTACAAATTCGTCGTGGTTTATTTGGATGATATCCTTATATATTCCAAGAATGAAGAAGAACATGCTGAACATCTTCGGCTTGTATTGGAGAAGCTTCGAGAACACCAGCTTTACGCCAAGTACTCTAAGTGTGAATTCTGGTTATCTAAAGTGACCTATCTTGGTCATGTGATTTCCAAGAATGGAATTGTTGTTAACCCGGAACGAGTTCAAGCCATTCTTCACAGGACCCCCCCGAAGAATGTCAAGCAAGTCAGAAGTTTTCTCGGACTCGCTAGTTATTGTCGTCGATTCGTTGAGAACTTTTCCAAGATTGCAAAACCATTGACGAATCTGCTCCACAAAGGTGTTAAATTTGAGTGGATAGAAAAATGTCAAGAAAGCTTTCAGACACTGAAAGATAAGTTAACATCTGCCCCAGTGCTAGCACCCCCGGATTCCCAAAAGGATTTCGTGATATACTGTGATGCATCTCGTCAAGGATTAGGCTGTGTCCTAATGCAAGAGCGTAAAGTGATTGCTTATGCCTCTCGACAATTGCGTCCTCACGAAGAAAATTATCCGGTGCATGACCTTGAACTATCTGCGGTTATTTATGCTCTGAAGCTATGGCGACATTACCTTCTCGGTAATCATTGCGAGATATACATGGATCATCAAAGTTTGAAGTATTTATATACTCAACCAGATCTGAACCTTCGTCAACAAAGATGGCTCGAGACAATTGCCGATTATGATATGAATATGTCATACACCCCTGGCAAGGCTAATGTAATGGCCGATGCTTTGAGTCGCAAGGCTTATTGCAACAATCTTATGGTTCAGGAAGCACAACCTATGCTTTATGAAGAGCTTCGCAAATTGAACCTCCATATTGTTCCGCAGGGTTATCTCAATACCCTGGTTGTCGAACCAGATTTAGAACACAACATTAAGACCATGCAACGGTATGACTCTGAAGTTGAAAGGATTAAGCGATACCTCGAAAAAGGAAAGCCGTCGAAATTCCATCTTGATAAGGATGGGATCCTATTTTTTCAACACTGTCTCTTCGTACCCAAGTTCAAGGATGAGAGGGAACACGTTATGAAAGAAGCTCATGACACTCCTCTGTCAATTCATCCTGGTAGCACAAAGATGTACCGTGACATTTGTCAGAGATACTGGTGGCCTAATATGAAGCGAGACATTGCTCGTTATGTTTCTGAGTGTGACGCTTGCCGCCGCATTAAAGCAGAACATCAAAGGCCTACTGGAACTCTGCAACCAGTTGATATTCTTGAATGGAAATGGGACAAGGTCCAAATGGATTTCATTACTGGTTTTCCCAGATCTCAGAAGGGTCATGATGCTATTTTTGTCGTCATTGACCGATTCTCAAAGGTTGCTTACTTTCTGCCAGTTAAGGAGACAAGCACTGCTAGTCAGTTAGCAGATTTATATGTTTCCCGAATTGTGTCACTCCACGGTGTTCTGTTGGAGATCAGTTCTGATCGTGGCAGCCTCTTTACCTTCTGATTATGGAATAGTTTCCAAGAAGCTATGGGAACTCATCTGTCTTTCAGCACCGCTTTTCACCCTCAGTCACAGGGTCAAGTTGAACGAGTTAATCAAGTGCTCGAAGATATGCTTCGAGATTGCGTCATCTCCTTCAGTAAGAAATGGGAGGAATCTCTCCCGTATGCCGAATTCTCTTACAACAATAGCTATCAAGCTAGTTTGAAGATGGCACCGTTTGAAGTTCTTTACGAACGCAAGTGTCGAACCCCTCTGAATTGATCAGAAACAGGGGTACGCTCACTCGTCGGACTGGACATTATCCAACAAGCAGAAGAACAAGTCCGCATTGTCCGTGAACATCTGAAAACTGCTCAGTCTCGTCAGAAGAGCAACTATGACCGAAAGCACCAGGAAATGGTCTATCAGCCGGGCGAGCAAGCTTACCTTCGCGTCACTCCGTTGAAAGGCACTCATCGGTTCGGAATCAAAGGCAAGTTAGCTCCTCGCTACATTGGCCCGTTCCATATTCTTGCCCGTCGAGGAGAAGTGGCATATCAGTTGCAATTGCCGCTAAATCTTTCACAAGTACATGATGTCTTTCATGTATCCCAACTCCGTCGCTGCTTCAAGGATCCTATTCGAGCTGTGGATCATGAAATGCTTGAATTACGGGAAGATCCGTCTTATCCAGAATATCCCATCCGTATTCTTGATCAAGCTGAGCGTCGGACTTGTCAAAAGTCAATCAAATTCCTGAAGGTTCAGTGGTCGAATCATTCTGAAGATGAAGCCACTTGGGAACGCGAGGATCGTCTTCGCGAAGAAGACCCCTCTTTCTTTCAGTCTTCCTCTTAATTCTCGAGACGAGAATTCTTGTTAGATGAGGAGAATTGTAACATCCCATGTCGTTAGCCATAGTAATCGCTTTTGATAATGACAAGTCAGCATGGTTAACAGTGCATAATCATCATTTGCATCATATTGCATTTCAAACTTCAAATTAAATTAAAGTTAAAATAAAAGTTGTCCAAGTTTGAAACTAAAATGTTCATTAAATAACAAATATTCCAGAAACCATTCTAAAATTGTAACCAGCAATTAATAAATTAATTAAGTGACTCTAACTGTGCCAAAACAGCAAGGTTTAATACATTTTATTCAGTACAAAATTTGTGTGAACTCCAATTGTCTCCAAACCAATTTTTGGCAGTAGTAGATAATGCATATCATTTAATGGTACAAGTCACATATTTTGCTAAAGTCATTTGGTGGCCTAACTATTTGCAAAACAGAAAATAAATCAAAAGAAAAAGACAAAATAAAATAAAATAAAACAGAATAAAAGAAAAAAAACAAAACCCCTGGCCCAACTGGGCCACAGCCCAGCTGGCCGGCCCATCCCCTGGCCTATATGGCCTGCCCCCCCCCCCCCCCACCCGAGCGAAACCCTAGCCCACCACGCTCCCCATCCCCCCCCCTCCCGATCCAGATCGGGCGCTGCCCCGCGCCTCGCCGACTCGCCGTCGCCGCTCGTCGCTCCCCCGCCACCACCTCGATGCCGCACGTCGTCGCCGACCTCTCCCCCATGCGGCCTCGTTGAGCCTCGCCGCCCCTGTTCCCCGGCTCATGGGTGAGCACCCACCCCTCTTCCTCCCTTTTCCTGCACCCGCGCGCCTCCCGCTGCGCGCTCACCGACCCGCACGCCTCGCCCGCTGCTCGCCCGCGGAGCCTTGCTGCTGCTGCTCCGCGCCCACTCCAGCCGCCGCACCTGCCCGTCCACGCGCGCCCGCGCCGCTCGACGCGCCCGCCTCCGCTCGCACTCGCCGCTCGCCACTTCTGCCCGGCCCGCCTCTGCCCGCTGCCCGCGCTACTGCCGTCGCCATGCGCCGCTGCGTGCGCGTGCTCACCGTCCCGCACAGCGCGCGCCTCGGTCGCCCCCCCTCCCGCACCTCTCGCATCGCCCGTGCGCACCACCGCAACCGCGCCCGCGTTCCCCCCCACACGCGCCTCCTCACGCTCTGTCCGCCGCGCCGGCCAGCCGCGCCCGCGGCGCGTGCCTAGCTCGCCCCCCCCCCCCCCCCCCCCCGCGCGCGCTCCGGCGCCCATGCGCCGCCCGATCACCCCGCCACGCCCGTGCGCCCGTGCCCACCGCCCGCGCCCGCTAATGGCCCCTGGGGCCACAGACAGCTGGGCCCCACCCCATGTGTCTATGACACAGGGGCCCCACGCCCCAGAATGCTTTTAAAAAAAAGGAAAAAAAAGAGAAAAGAAAATGATTTAATAAAATTAATAATTAATTAATTACTCAATTAATTAAGTTAATTATTTCTGTTTAATTAAACTAATTAATTAGTTACTCTAATTAAACTATAATTAGTTTAGTTAAACCCTAATTAAACTAAACAGCCAATGACAACTGGGACCCACACGTCAGTTTGACTAGGTGAACTGCACAGTTGACTGCAGACGTCAGCATGATGTCATGCTGACGTCATCATTTACTATTCTGGATAATTCGAATTTAAATAAATAATTAAATTCAGAAAATAATTAAAACTTTAGAAAATCATATAAAATAAACCGTAACTCCGATGAAAATAATTTATATATGAAAGTTGCTCAGAATTTCGATACGAATCTGAATACGCCCTCCGTATTCCTGTCAGATGCCCCTAGCTAGATGAACATGGAACTTTTAGACCGATTTCAATAAATGAATAGTGCCCAACTTTAATTAAATAAATCCGGATAAATTCCTAAATTAACTAAATCATTTAGTTAGGCAGTAGAACACTTCTGCATAGCATTTAGGCATGTCATACATATTGTTTGCATTTTTGCCGTGAATTTATTGTTTCTCTCCCCCTCCTTCTCTCTCTCGATAGACGCCGAGACCGACGACCTTGCAGCCAGGTACGACTACGCTCCAGACGAGCAGCCCGTTGATGATCCCTCTCTCTTGCCAGAGCAACCAGGCAAGCCCCCCCCCCCTTTGAGCATCCAGATATCACCCATTCCATTTCTCCTGCTTGCATTAGATTTTGCTACTGTTAATGTTTGCTCCTATTCTGATGCATAGCCTGCTTTTGTAACCTGTTTATTGTTACCTTACCTGCCTATGTTAAACTGCTTAGTATAGGTTGGTAGTGAACCATCAGTGACCCCCGCCACCTTACACTTGTTGCCCCTGCTTGATCATCGACGACTCGACCAGTGTGATCGTCGACCAGAGACCGACACATCACTTCACCCCCTTAGTTGTACGACTCTGCATAGTTACTATCGAGTGCCGAGGGTGATACCTCGTAACGCACTCCTCATGAATACTCTGCGGTGTAGCTGTTCGATCGTGGTCATCGAGGGTGATTCCTCCTTCTCCACTTCCGATACGACTCTGTCGTGCAACCCCTCAGTGTAAACCTCGACGGTGATGCCTCATACGTTCACCCTGATGATTTCATCGGGTGGAATTCACCGAGGGTGATTCCTTGGGGTTTCCCCCTTGATGTTATGACCACACGGTTACTTTGACCTTTGTTACAGGCGGGTCGACCCTGATGGGTACCCGCAGGGGATCTATGATGTCGGGTGTGCCGGAAGGGCACTTGAGTGTGATATTGTGGCGGAGCTTCAGAAACTCTGATCGTCTCCGCGTGTTACTAAATGAGCCTATTGGATTTGGGTGTTTGATCTGAGTGGGTCGACGTGCCCTATACGCACTACCACCACGCGGGATTATGGTTTATGGGGCCCTCTACGTCGTACGTTTCTCTCGAAAGCTCCTCGGACGTCACGGTTCACCGTGCGGACTGATTGTCGGGATTGGGCTGGATACTTCACTGACGAGTTCAGTGTCGCGCCTGCACCCCGGCCAGTCTCGCAACACGCAGGGTGCCCAGGGCGATGGCCCAAGACCTCTGGGTGCATAGGTTAGTCCGGCGTGCTGACCTCTCTGCTGAGCCTAGGTAGGGCGCTGCTTCGTGTTGATCTACCGAGGCCGGGCATTACCCAGCAAGTGTGTCCGGCCAGAGTTGATCGAGCGTGTTGGGTAACAGTAGTGCACCCCTGCAGGGATGAATAATCTATCGATAGCCGGTCCTATGGTAAATGACGCTCAGTTTGTTTATCCCGATCTACTACTTGAACTGGATACTTGTTTAATTAATTGAAGCTTCGGGATCGCTTTCTCACTGGGAGTCGAGGAAGGATCTCTAGGCTTTGCTTCAACATGTTTGCTTAATAAAATGCTATTCTACTCTCTTCTATTGCTGCAAGGTGGTGGCTTCGTGAAGATGCTTGAAGATGCTAGTCTTCGATAGGACTAGGCCTTCTCTCTATTCTGGCATATCTGCAGCCCAGTCCACATATACAGCCTTTCTCCTTTAATAATGTTGCATATGTAGTGTAGATCCTTGCTTGCTGAGTACTTCGGATGAGTACTCACGGTTGCTTTGTTTCTTCTTTTCCCCATACCCCACTTTGATGACACATCAGATGATGGAGCCCCGGAGCCAGATGCCACCACAGGAGCTTACTACCAGGAGGGTCCAGAGGGCACGTGCTACTGGATCGAGCCAGCCGACCAGGAGTAGGATCGGAGGCTCCCAGGCAGGAGGCCTTCGCCTTTCGATCTAGAGTCGTTGTTTGTGCTAGCCTTCTTAAGGCAAAACTTGTCTAACTATGTCTGTACTCAGATATTATTTGTGTGACTGACTTATGTATTCGGATCTTCGTGATCCCTGGTCTGTAATATTGTGGATCTCCACTTATTTGTGTTAGAGTTGTGTTGTGATATCTTCCTGTGAGTCCCTGTGCTTGATCGTGCATGTTTGCGTGTATGATTAATGCACGATTGATTCGGGGGCGTCACATCATTTCAAATTGGATCAGGCGCTGATGTACAACTAGACTCATGCCAATGATGATGGAGCGGGGCCTACTTTGAGGCATCTGCGCTGTCGGAGCATGGCCGCCTCTGCCATGACTACGTGCTGGAGGTCTACCACCTTGACCGGCCGATGCACCTCGCCATTGAGCTGAGTTAGATTATTCTCCAAGGTGTGTCCCGCACCCTTGGCCGTCCTCTTCTGCCTACGCTCCCTATTAGTAGTTTCCAAGTCATTAGTCTCTATTATGATTAATCCAAGGTATTGCCATCACACAATAGTTGAACAATGTTAACCTAGGCAGATATGAACCAGCTATAGATATTCCTTCCCACTCCCGCAATCCAGCCTAACCAATCCTTGGTTCCCAATTTAGCAACAATTCAGCATTGTCCCCCTTTCAGAATTAGGTCACCACAATTAATCAATCATCAGTGGTAATTTTCTTTCACTAATAAGATTGGTAATGTCGTACACGTTTCATACAAATTGTACCGTATGTGTAGCTGCCTTCTATTTTTTTCATCTCCCGTTGCAACGCACGGGCATGTGTGCTAGTTAAATTAAATATAAAATTGTTCTAAATACTTTCAGACCATTTCATATATAATTCAACATCCCTGGAAACATTTTCAACCTATATATATTTATCGGTAATACCCGGTATTACCCCATACTCTCTGAAACCCTTCTGGTGACCCTGAAACGCTTCCGGATCCTCTCGGAACTATTTCCAATATTAATGAAACAACTCCACAAATATATTCTCAACACTCCATCCTACTAACACTCAACAGATCGTGATTGCCTTAATCTTGTGACACCGTAGGTTCGGTAACTCATAGACATGAATGAAACCATTCGTTCAATGACCGACACCAGAACCGTGGACGCCCATATCGATCCCTATGAGCACACGAATGATATTCAAGAGAACCTTTGGTTATCATGTGATGTTCCCTTTGCTTCATGATAATTCACAAAACCCGAGATGTATCGGTATCCTCCTGAGTCATCACCATCCTCACTATACCGAAATCCTCGTTATCGGTTTTGTTCTTCTTTCTCGTTATTGTGTTCTGGCATCCCCGTAACATAGTCACCTATGTGTGGCCCGGCGATGATGGATGCTATCACACCGAGAGGGCCCTAATAATATCTCTCCATCGTCGGAGGAGCAAATCCCACTCTCGAGCTATCTAGTCCCTTGTCAAACTTTCCGATGAACCTGTAAGTTGTCACTATGATCACCATGTTATAGGTGACGTTTGAGCAACCCCAAAGCTCATCGTATGGTAATAAGTGACTATGATACTCTCATGGTCTAAGGAGCAAAATCACACATTAACACTCCGTGTTATTACAATTGATTATAGACGATATTATTTCAATTCATAACAAATAAGTTTGTGCCGATTCAATATGATCGTTCTTCCAACGTCATAATCTCAATGTTGTTTTAGGACTATTGTTACACTTAATGATATCCTAAGATCTGGAAAACATGATCACCAACAAGACTTGAGCTAGTCTTAGAGGCGAGACTAGGAACCTTTATTTTATCGATTATCACTTCACACGTGCATATGAGTTTTCCATTGAATCGCATATTCCAAGATCATAACAGTTATAGCATGAAATATAAACACTTAATTATGAATATGGAAATATAATAATACAATATTATTGCCTCTAGGGCATATTTCCAACAGGCACAGTGGACTCGCTGACGATGGGCTCTTCCGGCATACAAAAAGGATGTGTTTGGAGGCTAAATAGAGCCCAACCAGGCCTGGGCGGGATGAAAATGGGCCGTTTGGTTGCGTGCAAGCAGGCATGGCTCACATCGGCAAGAAACTTAAAGCGCCCTACAACCTGGCTCATTGGGAACGCTCTAATCGGTCGTTTCCAGTGAGCCAGGCTGACTCGGGCACAAAAGCAAGGCGCGGCGCCATTGCTGACCGCATCATGGACGGTGCTTAGGTTGTGGATGAACGGATGAAAGCTTGTAGTTCAGGCAACGACGCTAACAAATGTGGTTTTGGCCTGGATTCCTGTTGGTCCATAAGAGAGTTGTTCGTTGGAATGAAAAACCTCTCATTTGGTATGGTTCGATGTTAATCCGGGATCGAGAGAGGATAGTCAATCTGAACTACATCTACAGCTGCAACGACACAGAGGTTTTGTGGATGCTTTGAATGAAAATAGAACCTTTCGCTAGGCTTGTGCACACATTCAGGAGCAAGGGGATTCTAGAAGATAGCATCCACACCACTGTGGAAGACCAAGTAGCCATGTTCCTCTATGTTGTTGGTCATAACCAGAGGTTCAGAGTTGTGCACAACACCTTCAGGAGATCAATGGAGACCATCTCCAGGCACTTCAAGCAAGTGATGCATGTTATTGGGGAACTCAGAGGAGAGATGATCGTGTCACCAACCGGCCGGACTCCTACCAAGATTCGCATGTGGTGCCCCGCCTGATTACCACTGTAGCCAGACGGTCGCCATGCATACCAGCCCAGAAAATCACTCTGGCATGCGCGTTTACAACAAGTATCAAGAACACAAGCATTTCTATTAATGGATATATAAGTCTTACATGAGATATATTACAGAGGTGATGGCAGCGGAAAGGCTCTATCTAAGGCAGCATGGTCCTGGTGCGGCTCCAATCCACAGGGATCTGACTGGGTTATGCTCCTAGCCCGCGAACGCTCCGGCTCCTCATCGACGGACGACGGATCCTTATGCGAACCTGGCCACATTGAAGGCCGCTGAGTACTTTTGAATGTACTCGCAAGCAACCCAAACTAACATATACACCAAGCAATGCAATCCATGGCATTCAAGCATGTATTTGTTATTAGAGCAACATTGATTATCATGGCATGGCATACCTATCTAGCAATATTAATTATCATGTCATAACAGGTTTATCCAGCAAGATAACTACTAAAGTAAAATACAGTAAAGTAAAGCATATCAAGTATATAATCCATACTCCGAATAATCTCATGATCCAATCCAACTCTTTTGGTCATCCGACCGTCTCTTTCATAGCCATCCCATGGCTAACATATCATATTCCTGACATCATCCGATGTCTATGCATCTCCACTGTAAGTCTGATAAACTTACTCTCTTCCGGGTTGTCTTACAATCCTTAGAATACTCATGATCCACTGAGTACTACAGGGCATAAGACGAGTTCTTCCATCATTATTATCATTGTTCTGGTTGACCACCTAGAGAGGTCTGGACGGACTGTCCAATACCGTGGACACGGCTATTCGAATAGATTTTACACTCTGCAGAGGTTGCGCACTTTACCCACACCATGGAGCACCTGACCTCGTGATCCCATTCGGGTGGACCAGGGTTGCTCCAACGAAACCTGCCTAACCCGTGACTCCTCCACCGTACCACCGGCAATCATCCTCCCCCGGAGTCCTGCCCTGGGTGGCCTCTGTGTCACCTCGTGACACCTGCCACCGTCGTGGCCAAACTAAACTGTCCCAAACAGGGACTCCCGGGTTAAATAATCAACTGGGCTCACAAGGTTATCGCCGCCTACCGGGCCGGGGTAGCGTGCACGCATAACCTTCCCTAGTTGGCGGTACCGATAAAAGAGCATGCGATCAGACCAAGTCAAGGTCGTCCCATACCGGCAAATGTGGTTGCACGGATAAGTCCGGACAGGTGACTCTAGATCAACCGACTAGGTTTAGCTTTAGCCAGTATTTAGCAAGCATGGTTGTTTATCACAATAACTTAACATGGCGGGGACTATGCATGGCGGGGACTATCCATGAGGCCTCAGACCGCGGCCCGGCTACTGCTGCCGCTCCACTGGGCCGGCCCACCCACACTCCCACTTGAAAAAAAAGGAAGCAGGGAGGGGAGGGTCACTGACAAGGGGCCCCGCTGGTAGGCCTTCCTCTTCTTCTCGATCAGAACAGGGGAGAGGCGAGGCAGAGGCAAATCCGGCGCTGGCTCCGGCGACTCAGGCCGTCCCCGGCGAGGGCGCGGGCACCGGCAGACTCAGGGAAGGGCGCGGCACCAGCCTGACCTGGGTACAGACGCCGGGAAGGGCCAGGACTGTGGCGACAAGGAAGTTCGCGGAGGCGGACAGAGACGAACTCCGGTGAGGGCTTGCCGGCTCTACCGGGGCCTCCGGATGGGCTCCGGCTACTGGCATGCTCAGAGCGACATCACGCATCCGTTCAGGGGGTGCACGGGCGTCGAGGAGGGTCGTAGCCGCGGAGGCTCGGCAACAGAGGACAGGGGCGACGGCGCTGGTCTTGGGGTTGCGCGACCAGGGGCGCCCCAGTGAGAAGCTGTGGTGGTGGAGCGGTGCGCCGGCGTGGGATGGAGCTGGTGGTGCGTTCAGGAGGGGGAGGGGAGAGCTAGGCTCGCCGGAACCAAGAAGGCAAGGCGGCGGCCTCTTCGGCCATGGTGGGGAACAGAGGAGCTCCGAGCTCGGGGAGGGGTGAGGAGAGGGGGCTGGGTTTGCTTGATCTCGGGAGGGACTCGCGGGCGCCTTAAATAGCTCGGGGAGGAGCTAGCCGACGATGGACGGAGCTCCCAGAAGCTCGTCGCCGTGGTGGCGATTCGGTGGAGCACCGGAGGTCGGCACAAGCAGCCAGGGGCTAGGAGACGAAGGGGAGAGGCCTCCAGAAGGCTCACGCACACGATGGGGCGCTTTCCGGCGCTCACGGACAAGCCGGAGCCCGCTGGAGAGGGCTCCCGAAGCCTTTGGGCACGCGGTGCACAGACTTGGCGTGCACTACACGCGGTCACCGCGTGGCCACGGTGTTGCCATGCCGCAAGTGAGGCCAAACCGTGTCTGGGGTCTTTTCCTTGCTTCCTTGCGCTGACTTGAGAGGGTTTGGAGGGGAGTGGAGGCAGGAGATGACAGAAGATAGCTCACATGGGTTCTGGCCTGAAGGTGTTTGACATGTGGTGTGGCCACCACAGTGCTCACCTTGGCCTGTTCTTTGGCAGAGAGTGATCACTCACTAGGGTGACCATCCTTACCAAAATTCAGCACCAATGGATTGCTCTAGATGGCACCTCCTTTGCAAACTTGCAAACTGGCCAAAAATGGAAATGAGAATGCTAGGGAAGAATGGCTAAGTGGATTTGGCTCAAATTAGGTGGAGAGTGATGATTTGGATATATGAAGCCACTGTAAAAGTTTCATACCATTTGGGTACACCAAAATGGTACTTGCTTCACAGAGGTTCCAAATGGACAGAAACTTAGGAAAAATGTTGTGGATGAATGGATAGATGAATTGAGCTGATTTTTGGTTTCCATGAGTTATTTATCCATGTTAATCACCATGAAAAATTTCAGCTCAAATAGATCAAGGGTTCAAGCACTTCCTTTGGAAACTGAAAATCTAGACAGAATTTGCAAATGGATGCTGTGCTCAAACTTTGAACTATGAAACTTGGATTTTGATGGAAATGGTTAATATATGGATTGAAGAAGCTCCACAATTTATTTGGGATTTTTCATGGCTACCAAAATGGTAGTTCCTTTAGAAAGGGCCCAAAATGCAATATTGGCTTTAAATAGGCAAAGGCAATTTCCCTTATTTGGTTATGGCCAATATTTTTATGGGAGCTCAATATGATCACAAAGAATATCTCCACAAGTTCTCATGAACTTTGTAGATGGATAGATATTTTCCTGGATTTAATTCCTTTAACTGGCAGAAAAAGGAATTAATTATAAATGAAAAATATTGCAAATGACTTGGCAATATTTTTGCATATCCAGGGTTTACAAAGATAGGATAATCACTGGGAGAAGTTTGGGAGTCAGCAGATCAAAGAAAGTTGGGGTTCCTTTGTAATGGAAGAGATTAGGGTTTCCCTTCCGGCAACTCGGAAGGTAGGGTTTTGATGGAAAAACCCTGAGAATATCTTGGGTGGCAAGGTTGGGCTGAAGAGAATCTCTGGTTGGATTGGAAAGGCAAGGTTAAATGATCATCTTCATATACCCAAGAGCTAGAGAAATCCGATAACACCGAGAAAAAAGACGGGAGTCAAATCCCGTGAAGGAAAAATCCAAGAGCGAAAACTAGGGTGTTACATCGCACTAGCCCAAGATGGTATCCATACTTCAACATGAGCAATGATATGCCTTGATATGTAGATCATGCCTTGATATGCACTTATTGTTCTACTGTTACCATAACACCATATTGTAATGCCATTTCAGGATTGCATTGGGGTAATAGATGGTACTCATGTCATTGCAAGTGTGATGAGGTCACAATCTGCAACATATAGGGGGGAAGCACTACACAAGCCAGAATGTGCTTGCTGCTGTTGACTTCGATCTGAAGTTCACATATGTGCTGGCCGGTTGGGAAGGACCTGCACATGATGCTATCATCCTAAGTGACAGCATGTGTAGACCTAGGAGATGCTGGCTATGCATGTCGGCCAGATGTTCTTCCACCCTTCAGGAAAATCAGGTACCATCTGAATGAGTTCTCTGGTATGAACTATCCTAGGAGTCCTCAGGAACTATTCAATCTCAGACACTCTAGCCTTAGAGTAATGGTTGAGAGGGCATTTCGAGCTCTGAAGAATAGGTTTAAGATCCTGGATCAGAAGCCATTCCACCCTTACCCTACCCAGGTTAAGCTTGTTCTTGCATGTTGTATCATTCACAACTAGATCCTACAATGGGGAACATATGAACTTGTGCCGGAGGAGGAAGATGTGACGCCTGATGATGTGATCAGCACCGGCCATGGTGTGGAGGCATTTGACAATGAAGCGTGGAAGAACAAAAGGTTGGTGTGGGCTCAGGCAATGTGGGATAACAAAGGTCAGACAAGGATCTGAAGAAGAAGAAGAAGAAGAAGAAGAAGAAGAAGAAGAAGAAGAAGAAGAAGAAGAAGCACAATAGCAGCAGCAGCAGAAGAAGAAGCAGCACAACAGCAGAAGAGGAAGAGGAAGAGGAATAGGATGGACTTCCACCTATTTAGTGTAACACCCCTGTGTAATAACCACTGTGACACTCTGCTAATAATGCCAAGTCATTCTCATTTGCAGTGCTTAGTCACATTTATTAAAGATTCAAATCAAATCCTTCTCTGAAAATCAACTCAAATTCAAAAGTGCAAAATAAAGTTGCTCAAAACTTGATGGAAAAATGTTCACCTTTTGGCAAATAATCCAAAACCATTTGCTGTTAAGGAACACAACATCATCATCAGCTCTAAATGGGTCTATGCATCTTAACAGAGCCAAAACAGCATTTAAAATGCCCTATTCATTTTTGGATAAATTCAAATGGTTTCCAAAAATGCCCAAACTTTTTGTGGCAGTGCTGGATATTGCAAGGAACTAATGTGAGCAAGTTACACATTTTTGCAAAATCTTTTGGAAGCTCAAAATATTACTAAACCATCTCTGTAAAAAGGCAAAGGGAAAAACAGAAAAATAAAAAGAAAAGAGGCACTGTGCACTGGGCCTAAGTGCACAGTGCCCCGAATCCAGCCCACCAGGCCCACGACACTCTCTCTCCCTCGCGGTGTCGTCTCCTCCATGGCCGCGCCGGCGCGCACTGACGAGCGGCCGACACCGCGGCACTCCACCGACGCCGAGGCCCGTCGAGGGGATAAGGCCAAGCCAGTGCCTCCCCTGGCCTCTCCATCCATTTCCCCTCCCTCTCCGTCGCTCACTCCCTTCGATCCACTGACGCCCGAGCGAAGCCATGGCTGCACCGCCGTCGACCGCGTAGCCACAATGCTCCTCGCACCTCGCCAGGACGTCCACGAGCTCCGTCGAGCTCCGCTGCAACCTCCCTGACCTCGAGCTCGAGCTTTACGACACCGCAGCCACGGATCGAGCCCTTCTTCTTCCTCAGATCGCCGGCGCTTCTTCAACGATCCCGCCGTTCTGCTGCTACTAATCTTCTAAGGGCCATCTTGCGTGTCGCACTGTGAGCTCTTCTGCTTCCTGCTCCTCCTCGTTAATCCCTTCGCGCGCCGTACCTAGCTCGTCGCCATTGCCGAGAACTCGCCGCCGTAGATCACCTCGCCGCCGTGGCCATGGTTCTTGTCATGCTCGTCTGAGGCCTCCGCCGTGCTCCTGGTGCTCCCAGGAGCCCAACGAGCTCGCGACCGAGCCTCCCCGCGCCCTCTAGCTTCGTTTCCATCGCTGCCCGATCTCCGGCGTCCGCTCCGCCGCTCGCCACCGCCGTCTCCGGCCGTTTCCGGCCAAACTATCACCACAGAGCGACGCGGCGTCGAGAGGCCGTTCGAACGAACCCAGCCGCACGCCAAATGGTGCTGTGTAGCGCATTTCCGACGAACTCCGGCGTTCAGCCGCCATGCAAATGGTCGCCGGAGTTCCTCCGGCGCCGCCGCTGAGCTGGCAAGCATGGGGCCCACCCCTGTGAGGCTGCTAGTGGGCCCCAATGCCTCGGTTGACCTGGTCAACGATGATCACTGTTCACTCACTGTGGCTGACATGTGGGCCCCCTGCGATAATTAAGCTAATTAGTGATTTAATTAATCTTGCTAGTTAGCTGAGTCACTGACAGGCCGGGCCCACTCCCCTAATTACCCTATTAGTTAGTTTAATTCACTATTAGTCTTAACAGAGGCTGACATGTGGGTCCCACTGGACCCACCGGTCAGGTTTGACCTGGTCAGCGTCCTGTTGACTGCTGACGCAGTGATGACCTCATAGCTGACGTCATAATTCATTTAAACAATTTCTGTTAAATTGGATAATTCCAGAAAATACTTTAATCTTCGAAAATTCGTAGAAAATAAACCGTAGCTCGGATCGAAAAACTTTATACATGAAAGTTTCTCAGAACGACGAGACGAATCTGATCGTGTTGTCTGTTTCCATGTCGGAACCCCCTACGTAGGAGAACCTGTAACTTTGAGCCTGATTCCGGTAGATGAATAGTGCATACATACCGGTTAATAAATCCAACTTTAACCCTAAAATAACTAAAATGACTTAGACAAATATTTAGGCAACCCTGCACTGCATCTTAGGCATAGCATGCTCTGTGTTGCATTGTTTGCTGTGTATTTATTTGTTTCCTCCCCCTCTTCTCTCTTGTTAGACCCCGATACCGATGCAGTTCCCGAGACCGACGCAGCACAGGAGCCCGACGACTCAGTTGACGACCTTGCCTTTGCCGCAGAGCAACCAGGCAAGCACCCCCCTTTTTGAGCATACCGATATCGCCTATTCTTCTCTCTCTTATGCTTGCATTAGAAGTTGCTGATGTTACTGTTATCCTAATTCTGCTGCATAGCCTGTTTATTGTAACCTGCTGTTGTTACCTACCTGCTTATCCTAAACTATTTAGTATAGGCTGGGTAGAGACCCATCAGAGACCCCCGCTTTGTCCCGGCTGCCCCGCTGGATTATCAGAAGACCCAATCAACGAGATCGAAGACCAGGCCCCGGCACCGCACTTCACTTCCCCCTTAGTTGCTCGACACTACTGGGTTACTATCGAGTGCCGAGGGTGATACCTCATCAGCACTTCTGATGTTAACCTTGTAGGTTAGTTCATCGGTTGTGGTCATCAAGGGTGATTCCTCCATCTCCACTCCCGATAACGACACTGTCGTGCAACTCCTCAAGAGTGGAACTCGAGGGTGATTCCTCCTTCGTTCACCTTGACGATTACATCAGGTGGAATTCCATCGAGGGTGATTCCTCAGGGTTCCCCCTTGGTGTTCTGGACACACGAAAACTATGACTATACCACATAACCATGATACTAAAGTCGGGTCGGCCCTGAGGGGTACCCGCACGAGCAAATGATGCGATTGATGTGTAGTCGGGTGACCAGAGAGAGTACCCGTGAGATAATTACGAGGCGTGGCCGGGCATTCTTAGCCCTTGCCGCAGGTCCTCGAGACGGGGCGACGGGGTCACATCGATCGTGAGTCTCTGCTCGTTATCGCGCGCTCCTAATTCACTAACGGTTTGGATATTTGGTCCGAGTGGGACTCTGGCCCGATAGCACTAACCATCACGTGGGAACAGTTATGGGCACTCTGCGTCGTGGCATCAGCCGAAGCTTACTGGACGTCAGCAAGGAGCGGCACGCGCCGAGTTGGACCGCGTTAAGCACCCTCCATTGTACTGGAGGCTGCTAGGTCTGCTCTCGGTCGTGAACGTAACGTGCAGGAGCGCTCAGGGCGAGGGGCTTAGCCCCCTGGGCGCATAGGTTTAGTCCGGCGTGCTGACCTCTCTGATAAGCCTAAGTCGGGTTGCGGCGTATCGTTTGGCCGAGACCGGGCATGACCCAGGAAAGTGTGTCCGGCCGGAGTTAATCGAGCGTGGTGGGTAAGTTGGTGCACCCCTGTAGGGAAGAACTAATCTAAGCATAGCCGATCGTCGGTAACGGACGCTCGGAGTTGTATCCCGATCGATACAACTAGAACTGGATACTTGTGATGAGATATGGATACTAGGGCTCTGGGATTGCTTTCTCGCAGGGAGTCGAGAAAGGATCTCTGGCCGAGGTAGATACTTAATGCTACTACTACTTTATACTGTACTAATCTACACTCTTCTAATGCTGCAAGACCGCTGAAGATGATGAAGATGCTAGTCTTCGATAGGACTAGGTTTTCCCCTCTATTTTGGTATTTCTGCAGCCCAGTCCACATATACAGCCTTCCTTTGATAATGTTGCATATGTAGTGTAGATCCTTACTTGCTGAGTACTTCGGATGAGTACTCACGTTTGCTTTGCTTTCTTTTTCTCCCCATATCCGTTTGATGCAACCAGACGACGGAGCCCCGGAGCCAGCTGCCCCTGCCGACGGCTACTACTAATACTACCCTCCTGGCGAGTACTACTACGAGGAGCCGTCCGACGACCAGGAGTAGGTTCGGAGGGTCCCAGGCAGGAGACCTGCGCCTTTCGATCGTAGTGTTTTATTTTGCCCCGCCTTCTTAAAGGCTTATTCTGTTTTATCTTTTATATCTGTACTCAGATAGCTAATGCTTCCGCTGACGCTTGTATGCCATCGAGCTATGTATTCGAGCCCTCGAGGCCCTGGCTTGTAATATAAAGCTTGTATGACTTTATTTATGTTTTAGAGTTGTGTTGTGATATCTTCAAGTGAGTCCTTAGGCTTGATCGTCTGCATTTGCGTGTATGATTAGTGCACGATTAAGCCGGGGTCATCATATTTAGCATCGTTGAACTTTCCCATATTCAGTCATATTGGCTCTTAATAAATTGTACCGCCATTTGCTAGTAGTTAGGATAAACTGTCATTTGTTTCCTAGTTAGGACAAGACAATGTTGTGTGTGTGTGATAAGGTCACCACTAGTGAGAAGTGGTGATCACATCTTTAGCCGTTTGCAACCAAACAACATGTTGTTTGTCTAACAACAGTGATGCAGACAACCAAACAACATGCTAGAAATTGCTCCCCTCATGCACGGAGCCTAATGCAGGCAACCAAACTACATATAGATGTTGGTTTCTAGCCTGCATTAGCTCAAACAGGCCCGATCGAGACAAGTATGCAAAATGCCCTAAAATAGAGGTGTGAACCAAATGCATCCAAAATTTTGACGGAGTTGGCCATGTCCAGGCCAGTGCTTCAGTATCCAAGACTTTGACAATGGCAACTTTTGACAATGGCATGTGATTATGTATGACCATTTCGCGTATTCTTTTTTCCTTTTGACATGCACGAAGCTAATGTAAAATTAATAGTAGTAACATTGATCGTAGCAATTAACAGAAGGGCGACGTTTTTTTATCTACTTAGGGCATTTTCAACACTGTCCCTCTAAACAAACACAATATTTATATGTGGACTGATCTGGACTCGTTCGCAAACAGTGATACTAAAGCCGGCCATCCAACGCTTGTCGTAAACCTTCGCCCACAATAGAAACTAGTTCGAACATAATTCATATAAACACGAGGGAATTTATTCAAATGGACATAAGTTTAGACATAATTTATATAAGCCGGACGATATTTCGTCCGTTCAACTAAAATCTAAAAAAATAAACTATTTTGAAGCGGACGATGACATCGTAAGCCTATCCGGCTGGCCGGAGGAACCTCCATTGCCGTCTGTGTCATCGTCGAAGTGGTTCTTCCAGCGGCGGAAGGGTGCGGGGGAGCGACAGCCTTGCCTGGCCGTTGCCTGGCGCTTGCGGAGTAGCCGTCGTGGCCAATGTCAATCCTTTTTTTGTGGGAAAGGAACTTTAATTAATCAAACAAGATGATTACATTCAGAATTGACTATGCTAGCTATCTCATCAGGGAAGTTTCGAAGCCAACATGCAGTTCGCTGCTGCGAATGACCCATACCAACGAGGGTGTGACTCGCCTTATTTGCATGTCAGCTGATCTTAACTAGACTAATGTTTCTTTCATGAGTCAGAATCTTTCCGGTCTCTCTTATACGGTGCACGTACCGTGATCTATCAACGTCTCTTGATTGAATCATTTGCAACAACTCAGCGCAGTCCGTCTCCACTACCAGAGGCAAGTTCGTCCAGTGGAGAGCAAGCCGGAGCCCTTCATCCATCGCTGCCGCCTCCGCTTCGAGGGCATCCACACAGTTAAACAACACGTGGGTCACAGCAAAAATGACCGTACCTTCATGATCACGCGGGATCATCCCGGCTCCAGCCGTGCCATCTTCCTTCACAAACGCACCATATATGTTGAGCTTGGCATGGTCTACATCAGGTACTACCCAGCGCGGCTTCGGCAATATTTCTTGTGTGGTGCGACGCATACTCCCAGTAAGGTAGATGACCTGTTTCCCTTTTAGCAGGTCGGCAGCTGGATATTGTTTGATGGAAAGTAGGGACGTGATGTAGCTGGATAAGAATCGGCGCGATGCTTCAATCGGAACAGGGGGTTTATTATGATCTCGTTCCGCGCGTACCAAATCCCCCACATGATCATCAATGAGGCTAGCTTTTGCACTTCAGGAAACTTGTCAAGTAGACGGAAGATCCATTCAGGTTCGACGTCCCGCAAGTCGGCAGGGGTCGAAAGATCCTAGTGCTCGCGCATGGCCTCCCAGAGTGCAGCTGCATGAGGGCATTGTTGGCGTTGAGACCCTTGCCCTAGCTCGTCGGTGCTCTCTCTCTCTCTCTCTCTCCCTCTCTAGCTTGAAGAGAGAACAGAGAGCACGCAGTGGACACGGCGAGGTTTTTCGGCGCACGAACGCCACCGCAACAACGGTCTTTTCCCGAGCACAAACTCGACGCCTCAGCTATTACAATGATCACCGCACGGGTCTTATACCCAGAGCCAGTGCCAGAGCACGCACCCACACCCCTCTACCTCGTGCGAACGATCCGCCCACTCCGCTCGTGCCCACGATGCGCTCCGACGCGCGCGGTCCACGGCTCGCCAACAGCCTAGCCCTACACACACGCACACGGTGTACTCGTGCACGGACACGCCCGTGAACCACGCGCACACACACACCCACACTTGCCACGGACCCAACGCGACCTGGTCTGCATCCGACGCGTCCGGCGCGCGCACGCACACGACGCGCACCCGACTCGCCTCGTCGTGGCTTATTGCCAACACTCACCCCCTAAGCCGCGGCTCAGAGGAGTGCCGGCTCAAAGTCGTCGCCGATCTATGCCAGGAGTGCCTGCTCCGCCGCCGGCGCCTTCCGCGGCTTGGTGCACTCCCGCTTGAAGTGGCCCCGCTGCCCGCGGTTGTAGCAGCAACCGCGCCTCTTCCCGCCGCCACCAGACGCCATGCTGCCAGTGTCGTTGTCGTCGTCGTCGAGTCCGCCTCCGCACTGCCATCGCTGCCGAGCCGCCCACTGCGCAGCCGTGAGCATCAGCTACTCGCCGTCGCGCCCGCCGTCGTCCTGCCCAAGCCGCCGCGTCCGTTCGTCGAACGCCTTGAGCCGTCCCAGAGCTTCCTCGGAGGTCATCTTAGCCACGCTGCAGAACTGTTTGATTCCGGTGACGACGGGGTACATGCGATCGGGGACGGTGTCCAGCAGTTTCTTCACGAGCGCCTCATCGTCGAGCCTCGACCCCAGGCTTGCGCACCGTGCCGTCGTAATAGCTGAGGCGTCGAGCCTCCCGGCGTAGCCGTCCAGGTCCTCACCATCCGCCATCTTCAGACGGTCGAAATCACCGCGAAGCGTCGCGAGCCGCGCCGCCTGGACTCGATCGGCGCCGATGAAGCTCACCTTGAGGGAGTCCCATACCTCCTTCACGGTGGGCTTCGTCGCCACCTGCATCAGCACCTCCTCTGACAGCGCGCCCAGCAGCGCCGCCCGCGCCATCTTGCTCTTGCCGGCGTCGACTGCCGCGCCCTCCATCGGAGCCACCGCACACCACAGTCCGTGGGCATCAAGGATCGCCTCAACCTTGATGGCCCAGGACGTGTAGTTCATCGGCGTCAATGGCGGGACCTGCAGCGACATCGCGCCGCCACCATCGTACAGGACGAGCGGCATGCCCGCTGGCGATCACCTCCGCAAAACTGGCTCTGATACCAATTATTGGCGTCGAGACCCTTGCCCTAGCTCGTCGGTGCTCTCTCTCTCTCTCGCGCGCTATCTCCCTCTCATCACGTTGCTCACTCTCTAGCTTGAACCAAGAAGAAAGAAGAGAGAACAGAGAGCACAAGTGTGCACGGCGAGGTTTTCCGGCGCACGAACGCCACCGCAACAACGGTCTTTTCCCGAGCACAAACTTGACGCCTCAGCTATTACAACGATCACCGCATGGGGTTTCTCAAATAAAAAAGATCACCGCATGGGTCTTATATCCAGCGCCAGCGCCAGGGCACGCACCCACGCCCCCTCTACCTCGTGCGCACGATCCGCCAGCTCCGCTCGTGCCCACGACGCGCCCCGACGCGCGTGGTCCACGGCTGGCCTCCAAGAGATCGCCCACGAGCACCCCGTACGGCTCGCCAACAGCCTAGCCCTACACACACGCATACTGTGTACTCGTGTACGGACACGCCCGTGCACCACGCGCACGCACACACCCACACTTGCCACGGACCCGACGCGACCCAGTCTGCATCCGACGTGTCCGGCGCGCGCACGCACACGACGCGCACCCGACTCGGCTCGCCGTGGCTTATTGCCGACAGGCATCGCACGAGAGCATGGTGCACGTCCTCCTCTGCGTGGCCACATATGGTGCACGTTGGATTCAGTTGAATGTGCATGTAGGTCTTGGTAGCTTGCGTTGCAAGAGCCTCCTGAGCAGCTTTCCATGCGAAGATACGGACTTTAGCCGGCGCCCCATTTTTCCATACAAGGTCCCAGGCCGGCCGTCGCCCATCTGGCCGGACGCTAGCTCGAGGCCCCGTTGTTCTGCGCGGCCATGTATTCCTGCGTGGCCTATGCCAACCCTGGATAGCTCCTCCTTCACACGGCGTCCTAAGTTGCACGGGGGACACCGGCTCCTCCTTGACGCGGGCTCCCGACAGCGATGCCGGCACCAAACCCGATGAAGTAGAGCACCATCTTGGTCGGGCCCGAGTGCCTCAGGCTATCAACCTGAGCACTTCTTTTTTTTTTCAAACAACCTGAGCACATATTGTGCACCCACAAAATGGACAGCACAGGTATTGTTCTTTCAGTATATATAACAAGTTATTCCCTCTGTAAACTAATATAAGAGCATTTAGATCACTAAAGTAATGATCTAAACGATCTTATATTTATTTACGGAGGGAGGACATTGTACGCCCAATCCAAAGAAAACCGATGAAAACAGTGCAATAAACAATAAGAAAACTATAGAGGTAACAGAAACTCGCACACAACTACAATACTGGGATGACCCAATAAGCTCTCTTTGTCCCCTGCCTTGGCGGAAGGACCACCACTCGTCCTTGACACTGATGGCCACCATGGTGGTGGGATTAAAGGAGAAGGTGAGTGGCGTTTGGGAACCCAGATATTGGGATGGGGCACATCGACTTCGATGATAGACATCAAGCTATGACATCTGGATTTCAATGCACTGTCGGAGTATTTTATGGTCGAAGGGCGACTTGTTGGAGCTTCAATATCTTTAGATCGGAGTCGGCTCCGTTTTATTTCCTCCCTGTCTTGTGCTTCAAAGGGAGGCAAGACTGTAACCTATGTGTAGTGTCCATCATTCTTGCAACGGCTTCTACCGGGGTTGGAAGCATAGTGGTGGTGGGCTGGTCACCCCAAGTGGTTCTTCCCCGGTACTCACAAGCTCATAGTTGTCCAGAGGTTGTTGTTGGACCCCAATTGTAATCTTCAATCTTGTTCTAGGGTAAATTTAACATGAGCAGCTTGTTAACTATAACATGTGAACCCTAGTAACTTTTAGCATTAGTAGCCTGATAGATTTAGTATAAAAATTTGATAACTATAACACGAGCAACCTGGTTATGTTTTTTGCACGCGACTAGAGATGCATGCTAGCGGTTGTGTTTTCCCAGGCGGAAAAATCCCCGATCAAACCAGGATGCATGCTCGCAGCTAGATGACCGCTTTTACTAGACAAAAAAAGTCGAATGGGGTCCATGCGGCGGTTGGCCGACTGGTTCTTCCGGGTGTGCACGAAGAAAGCAAAGAAGGGGACGTGCAGGAGGAGGGCAACAATTTTCTTTTCAGGTGCAATCCCTGACCACGTGATCCCCATCTCATGGCTCCCGAGCCATTCGTATCTCTCCCTATTCTCTAGTTACATTTACCGATTTTAAAACTGGACTATCAAATAATCTTTACAAATATTTTTTTTAATAAAAACAAGAAATGAAAAAAGAAGAATAGAAAATAAAAATAACAAGGTAAACATGAAAAGTTAAAAAATAAGAGAAAATGCAAACAAAAACCGGTTCCCTGAATCCACCTAGAAAATATGCACACGAAAAAAAGTTAAGAAGAAGAATCCACCAATGCTGGGGTTATTCTCGCCCGCTGCAAGACGTAGTCCCCTCTCGTGTTTGGCACCTATTTATTGGGTCATCCCAGTATTGTAGTTGTGTGCGAGTTTCTGTTACTTCTATAGTTTTCTTATTGTTTATTGCACTGTTTGCATCGGGTTTTTTTTCATTGGCTTCCTATAGCTTTTTTTTCTTCTTCGGTTATCACAGGTTTATTTAATTTTTAAGTTTTCTCTTTTTATTTGTATTCTTTTTTTAGAGATGCCTACATTTTTATACACATTGTATATTTATTGTATACATCAGAAATATTTTTTATACACATTTAACATTTTCTAAATATAAGATTGATACTTTTTGAAATATGTTTTGATGTCTGTACATATTTTCTAAACATATAAAAGTTTTTTTATACACGTTTAAATTTTTTTAAATACATGATTGACTATTTTTTAAATACATATTTTTGAAAAAAAATTGACTACGTGTTAAAAAAATTCAAATACAGCTTGGTTTATTTTAATTGTACAAAAAATAAACAACACGAACGTTTGTTTACATTGGATAAACGTTTTTAAATGTAACAAACATTATTTTGTAATTTGTAACATTTTAAATGTAATTTAGTTATTTTTTTATCGATAGCTAACATTTGTTTTAATTAAACGGACAGTTTTAAATGTTTTTACCGATAGCTAACATTTTTCTGAATTATACGGACAGTTTAAAATGTCACAACATTTTTTAATGCTATCAAAATTTCAAAAACTTACGCTAATATTGTCTTTGCATGGCGTTACATTATTCAAGTTTGGTTAACAATTTGAATACCAATATTCTAAACAATTTGAAAAATGGATAGCTTGGATAGTTGCATGTTCAGTAAAATCGATAAATTATTAAATCAGTACCTACGCATTCTTGCCATCTAATTTTTCACTTCTTATCATATATCTGTGAGCAAGCTCGTATTTACAACTCCATAGTTTCTCCACAGCAAAAAGGGCTTTTTGCTCCCTTGCAAGCCCATATATTTATTGATAAGTGGTGCAATGTCTATTTGTTTCAGTTGTTTGTATCTATTTGTGTTACAAATCAATCATTTTCTTAACAATTTTGCAATGATTGTTTCCTAAAATGACAAGCTCCAAGGTGGCAAAAGCTAGTCCCTATGGAATGTCAGATAAAATGAGAGGAAAGTATTGGGTTAGTCTGCCTGGTGATATTTAACGAACATGTACATTTCGGGCAATTATGGTGTGCGTGTAGTGTTACTGACAGGTTACTTCCTGCCAATTATGTGTTTTGTCGCTCCCGTTAAACCCTCTCGACATTTTTTTCCACCTCAGCATCCTCACTGAACTCATCGTCGTTGTTGAAGGCCGATCATCAAGCTTTTCTCCTTTTGCTTTCTTCTTCCTTCTCTTCAAGACCGAAGGTTGGAAGATCAAGCGACGGCCTGCATCTGAATCGAAGCTGCGGCTAAAACTGTTCCCTTCTGTTCTTCTGAAAGCAGAAAACCTCCCTGGCAGTTTTCTTGGGCAGCTCCAGGCCAGCCCCGCTCATGTTGGCGACCGAATATAAAAATCCCGTCTCTCGTGTTTGGCTCTGCTTTTGGCCACCTCCGGGTGTTGCTTTCAGCTAGTCTAATAGTACACATTTATGGAGCTAATTAATCTACACGTGTGTGCAGCTCTCCACGTTCACGTGCCTCCATTAGACAGTCTCTCATTTGTTTTGCATCATGTGATCATATATACTTTACTACTTATATTTTTTTTCTGAAAGAGGTATTGAAGTTGATAAAGCTAAAGTAGATGATATTGAAAAGATGTCGTGCCCTAAAGATATCAAAGGTATAAGAAGTTTCCTTGGTCATGTTGGTTTCTATAGAAGGTTTATTAAAGACTTCTCTAAAATTTCTAGGCCTCTCACGAATCTCTTGCAAAAAGATGTTCGTTTTGTTTTTGATGATGATTGTGTAGAAGCATTCGAAATACTTAAGAAAGTCTTAATCTCTGCACCTATTGTTCAGGCATCTGATTGGAATTTACCCTTTGAAATTATGTGTGATGCTAGTGATTATGCTGTTGGTGTTGTTCTAGGACAAAGAGTTGATAAGAAATTGAATGTTATTCAGTATGCTAGTAAAACTCTAGACAGTGCCCAGAGAAATTATGCTACTGCTGAAAAAGAATTTTTAGCAGTTGTCTTTGCTTGTGATAAGTTCAGACCTTATATTGTTGATTCCAAAGTAACTGTACACACTGATCATGCTGCTATTAAATATCTTATGGAAAAGAAAGATGCTAAACCTAGACTTATTAGATGGGCTCTCTTGCTACAAGAATTTGATTTGCATATTATTGATAGAAAGGGAGCTGAGAACCCCGTTGCAGATAACTTGTCTAGGTTAGAAAATATTCTTGATGACCCACTACCTCTGATCACCTTGCTCACTCTCTAGCTTGAACCAAGAAGAAGAAAGAAGAGAGAACAGAGAGTACGCAGTGGACACGGCGAGGTTTTACGGCGCACGAACGCCACCGCAACAACGGTCTTTTCCCGAGCACAAACTCAACGCCTCAGCTATTACAATGATCACCGCACGGGTCTTATACCCAGAGCCAGTGCCAGGGCACGCACCCACGCCCCTCTACCTCGTGCGAACGATCCGCCCACTCCGCTCGTGCCCACGATGCGCTCCGACGCGCGCGGTCCACGGAGGGCCTCCAACAGATCGCCCACGAGCATCCCGTACAGCTCGCCAACAGCCTAGCCCTACACACACGCACACGGTGTACTCGTGCACGGACACGCCCGTGCACCACGCGCACACACACACCCACACCTGCCACGGACCCAACGCGACCTGGTCTGCATCCGACGCGTCCGGCGCGCGCACGCACACGACGCGCACCCGACTCGCCTCGTCGTGGCTTATTGCCAACACTCACCCCCTAAGCCACGGCTCAGAGGAGTGCCGGCTCGAGGTCGTCGCCGATCTCCGCCAGGAGTGCCTGCTCCGCCGTCGGCGCCTTCCGCGGCTTGGTGCACTCCCGCTTGAAGTGGCCCCGCTGCCCGCGGTTGTAGCAGCAACCGCGCCTCTTCCCGCCGCCACCAGACGCCATGCTGCCAGTGTCGTTGTCGTCGTCGTCGAGTCCGCCTCCGCACTGCCATCGCTACCGAGCCGCCCACTGCGCAGCCGTGAGCATCAGCTACTCGCCGTCGCGCCCGCCGTCGTCCTGCCCACGCCGCCGCGTCCGTTCGTCGAACGCCTTGAGCCGTCCCAAAGCTTCCTCGGAGGTCATCTTAGCCACGCTGCAGAACTGCTCGATTCCGGTGACGACGGGGTACATGCGATCGGGGACGGTGTCCAGCAGTTTCTTCACGAGCGCCTCATCGTCGAGCGTCGACCCCAGGCTGAGGCGTCGAGACTCCCGGCGTAGCCGTCCAGGTCCTCACCATCCGCCATCTTCAGACGGTCGAAATCGCCGCGAAGCGTCACGAGCCGCGCCACCCGGACTCGATCGGCGCCGATGAAGCTCACCTTGAGAGAGTCCCATACCTCCTTCACGGTGGGCTTCGTCGCCACCTGCATCAGCACCTCCTCTGACAGCGCGCCCAGCAGCGCCGCCCGCGCCATCTTGCTCTTGCCGGCGTCGACTGCCGCGCCCTCCATCGGAGCCACCGCACACCACAGTCCGTGGGCATCAAGGATCGCCTCAACCTTGATGGCCCAGGACGTGTAGTTCATCGGCGTCAATGGCGGGACCTGCAGCGACATCACGCCGCCACCATCGTACAGGACGAGCGACATGCCTGCTGGCGATCACCTCCGCAAAACTGGCTCTGATACCAATTATTGGCGTCGAGACCCTTGCCCTAGCTCGTCGGTGCTCTCTCTCTCTCTCTCTCTCTCGCTCGCTCTCTCTCTCTCTCTCATCACGTTGCTCACTCTCTAGCTTGAACCAAGAAGAAAGAAGAGAGAACAGAGAGCACACAGTGTGCACGGCGAGGTTTTCCGGCGCACGAACGCCACCGCAACAACGGTCTTTTCCCGAGCACAAACTCGACGCCTCAGCTATTACAACGATCACCGCATGGGGTTTCTCAAATAAAAAAGATCATCGCATGGGTCTTATATCCAGCGCCAGCGCCAGGGCACGCACCCACGCCCCCTCTGCCTCGTGCGCACGATCCGCCAGCTCCGCTCGTGCCCACGACGCGCCCCGACGCGCGTGGTCCATGGCTGGCCTCCAAGAGATCGCCCACGAGCACCCCGTACGGCTCGCCAACAGCCTAGCCCTACACACACGCATACTGTGTACTCGTGTACGGACACGCCCGTGCACCACGCGCACGCACACACCCACACTTGCCACGGACCCGACGCGACCCAGCCTGCATCCGACGTGTCCGGCGCGCGCACGCACACGACGCGCACCCGACTCGGCTCGCCGTGGCTTATTGCCAACAGGCATCGCACGAGAGCATGGTGCACGTCCTCCTCTGCGTGGCCACATATGGTGCACGTTGGATTCAGTTGAATGTGCATGTAGGTCTTGGTAGCTTGCGTTGCAAGAGCCTCCTGAGCAGCTTTCCATGCGAAGATACGGACTTTAGCCGGCGCCCCATTTTTCCATACAAGGTCCCAGGCCGGCCGTCGCCCATCTGGCCGGACGCTAGCTCGAGGCCCCGTTGTTCTGCGCGGCCATGTATTCCTGCGTGGCCAATGCCAACCCTGGATAGCTCCTCCTTCACACGGCGTCCTAAGTTGCACGGGGGACACCGGCTCCTCCTTGACGCGGGCTCCCGACAGCGATGCCGGCACCAAACCCGATGAAGTAGAGCACCATCTTGGTCGGGCCCGAGTGCCTCAGGCTATCAACCTGAGCACTTCTTTTTTTTTTCCAAACAACCTGAGCACATATTGTGCACCCACAAAATGGACAGCACAAGTATTGTTCTTTCAGTATATATAACAAGTTATTCCCTCTGTAAACTAATATAATAGCATTTAGATCACTAAAGTAATGATCTAAACGCTCTTATATTTATTTACGGAGGGAGGACATTGTACGTCCAATCCAAAGAAAACCGATGAAAACAGTGCAATAAACAATAAGAAAACTATAGAGGTAACAGAAACTCGCACACAACTACAATACTGGGATGACCCAATAAGCTCTCTTTGTCCCCTGCCTTGGCGGAAGGACCACCACTCGTCCTTGACACTGATGGCCACCATGGTGGTGGGATTAAAGGAGAAGGTGAGTGGCGTTTGGGAACCCAGATATTGGGATGGGGCACATCGACTTCGATGATAGACGTCAAAGGGAGGCAAGACTGTAACCTATGTGTAGTGTCCATCATTCTTGCAACGGCTTCTACCGGGGTTGGAAGCATAGTGGTGGTGGGCTGGTCACCCCAAGTGGTTCTTCCCCGGTACACACAAGCTCATAGTTGTCCAGAGGTTGTTGTTGGACCCCAATTTTAATCTTCAATCTTGTTCTAGGGTAAATTTAACATGAGCAGCTTGTTAACTATAACATGTGAACCCTAGTAACTTTTAGCATTAGTAGCCTGATAGATTTAGTATAAAAATTTGATAACTATAACACGAGCAACCTGGTTATGTTTTTTGCACGCGACTAGAGATGCATGCTAGCGGTTGTGTTTTCCCAGGCGGAAAAATCCCCGATCAAACCAGGATGCATGCTCGCAGCTAGATGTCCGCTTTTACTAGACAAAAAAAGTCGAACGGGGTCCATGCGGCGGTTGGCCGACTGGTTCTTCCGGGTGTGCACGAAGAAAGCAAAGAAGGGGACGTGCAGGAGGAGGGCAACAATTTTCTTTTCAGGTGCAATCCCTGACCACGTGATCCCCATCTCATGGCTCCCGAGCCATTCGTATCTCTCCCTATTCTCTAGTTACATTTACCGATTTTAAAACAGGACTATCAAATAATCTTTACAAATATTTTTTTTAATAAAAACAAGAAATGAAAAAAGAAGAATAGAAAATAAAAATAACAAGGTAAACATGAAAAGTTAAAAAATAAGAGAAAATGCAAACAAAAACCGGTTCCCTGAATCCACCTGGAAAATATGCACACGAAAAAAAGTTAAGAAGAAGAATCCACCAATGCTGGGGTTATTCTCGCCCGCTGCAAGACGTAGTCCCCTCTCGTGTTTGGCACCTATTTATTGGGTCATCCCAGTATTGTAGTTGTGTGCGAGTTTCTGTTACTTCTATAGTTTTCTTATTGTTTATTGCACTGTTTGCATCGGTTTTTTTTTCATTGGCTTCCTATAGCTTTTTTTTTCTTCTTCGGTTATGACAGGTTTATTTAATTTTTAAGTTTTCTCTTTTTATTTGTATTCTTTTTTTAGAGACGCCTACATTTTTATACACATTGTATATTTATTGTATACATCAGAAATATTTTTTATACACATTTAACATTTTCTAAATATAAGATTGATATTTTTTGAAATATGTTTTGATGTCTGTACATATTTTCTAAACATATAAAAGTTTTTTTATACACGTTTAAATTTTTTTTCATAAATGTTTTGACTATTTTTAAATACATATTTTTGAAAAAAAATTGACTACGTGTTTAAAAAAATTCAAATACAGCTTGGTTTATTTTAATTGTACAAAAAATAAACAACACGAACGTTTGTTTACATTGGATAAACGTTTTTAATGTAACAAACATTATTTTGAATTTGAACATTTTAAAGTAATTAGTATTTTTTTATCGATAGCTAACATTTGTTTTAATTAAACAGACAGTTTTAAATGTTTTTACCGATAGCTAACATTTTTCTGAATTATACGGACAGTTTAAAATGTCACAACATTTTTTAATGCTATCAAAATTTCAAAAACTTACGCTAATATTTTCTTTGCATGGCGTTACATTATTCAAGTTTGGTTAACAATTTGAATACCAATATTCTAAACAATTTGAAAAAAGGATAGCTTGGATAGTTGCATGTTCAGTAAAATCGATAAATTATTAAATCAGTACCTACGCATTCTTGCCATCTAATTTTTCACTTCTTATCATATATCTGTGAGCAAGCTCGTATTTACAACTCCATAGTTTCTCCACAGCAAAAAGGGCTTTTTGCTCCCTTGCAAGCCCATATATTTATTGATAAGTGGTGCAATGTCTATTTGTTTCAGTTGTTTGTATCTATTTGTGTTACAAATCAATCATTTTCTTAACAATTTTGCAGTGATTGTTTCCTAAAATGACAAGCTCCAAGGTGGCAAAAGCTAGTCCCTATGGAATGTCAGATAAAATGAGAGGAAGGTATTGGGTTAGTCTGCCTGGTGATATTTAACGAACATGTACATTTCGGGCAATTATGGTGTGCGTGTAGTGTTACTGACAGGTTACTTCCTGCCAATTATGTGTTTTGTCGCTCCCGTTAAACCCTCTCGACATTTTTTTCCACCTCAGCATCCTCACTGAGCTCACCGTCGTTGTTGAAGGCCGATCATCAAGCTTTTCTCCTTTTGCTTTCTTCTTCCTTCTCTTCAAGACCGAAGGTTGGAAGATCAAGCGACGGCCTGCATCTGAATCGAAGCTGCGGCTAAAACTGTTCCCTTCTGTTCTTCTGAAAGCAGAAAGCCTCCCTGGCAGTTTTCTTGGGCAGCTCCAGGCCAGCCCCGCTCATGTTGGCGACCGTATATAAAAATCCCGTCTCTCGTGTTTGGCTCTGCTTTTGGCCACCTCCGGGTGTTGCTTTCAGCTAGTCTAATAGTACACATTTATGGAGCTAATTAATCTACACGTGTGTGCAGCTCTCCACGTTCACGTGCCTCCATTAGACAGTCTCTCATTTGTTTTGCATCATGTGATCATATATACTTTACTACTTATATTTTTTTCCTCTCTTTGTTTCGTCGTATCCCCGGTGCACTTGCTGCTGTCGTCGTGTTGATGGCACGCAGCCCATGTTTCTTTCGGGTGCTGGAAGCGAGAGAGCATACTGTTAAGCGTTGGTAGTCGGGTGGGTTTTCCGGCAGTTCGTTTTCCTTTTGTTTTTCTTGTGCAGAGAGTTGTCTATCTCCTTGTGATCTTAATTTCTATGCCGTGATGTTCTGTGACTTGGGTCATTTTCCATCCATGGTGGCACGCCGGCAATCTACAAGAGGATTTGGAAGGGTCCAGCAAGCAAGCCTTGACACTCTCTGAAGCACACCTCCACCTCCCTGGGGCAGGCTCCTCACTAGCTCAACATTCACTGTCTGAAAGTGAGCACAGCACAGCATAGCTCCTCCGGTAGTGCAACAAACCAAGCGTCTACCCGAACTCCGATCGATCTCTTCAACAAGTCTGTGTTTCACTTGTAACATTCGTATGCAAGTGTGCGTGTTTTTCGAAACAGTGCCAAAAAATTTGTCCCATCCATTAATTAGGTAGAAGAGAGTTGTTCGATTAATTAACGGAAAATCAGGGCTAAATCCGTCACAAACCATCGAACAAGCGGCACACATACATGATGGTCTCAACAGAGAGGGTCTCACCAAGATACACCATGGCGTCATCGACATCACTTCTCCCCAACAGCTGTCATCGCCCTCTCTAAACTTCGAGTCCGACTTCGCAGACGAACATCGAACCTGTTAGAGATATATTTGGGCTACATGTGTTTGGTAGTCTAGGGTTTGTAATCCGTCTCCTACCTTATCTCTAGGAGAGGCGTCTTGCCCACCAAGTCTTGTACTCAATATATACTCGCCCTCGAGACTCAATAATACATCCATCATATTCCAACAATCCCTATCTATCCCTTCTAACATGGTATCAGCCTTATCTCGATCCCGCGTCGCCCTCGGGGCGGTCGGCCTCCATGACCGCTGTCGGGGGCCGCGCCGCATGTACCTAGGGTTCATCCGTCGGTCATGTTGACCGGCTGCCCTAGAGAGTCTCTTTCCTGAGCCCTTACTCCGGGTTTTTCTCTCTCCCGCCGATCATCTTGATCGGCGTTTTCTTTTTGGTTTTCCGGTCTATGCTTGATCGGTTTGTGTCACCCGCCGCCACCATCGATCCCCACGCCTCTACTCCAACATCGGCGTCGACTACACCGGCCGCTTCGTCATCAACCATGCGGCCAGGCTGGACGCGCCGCCCAAGGGACGCCTTCGTGCGTCGCTGCCGGCCGCTCGTCCGCGCGGTCTCCATCGCTGGTCCGTCTACGTCGTCATCGCCCGGGACATCACCGCCAACGTCGCCATCGACTCCGATCTGCGCGTTGTCCCCGCCATGGCGCATACAGCGTCGCCGTCGGTCTGATCAACCGATCACGCGTCCGTCTTCGCCAAGCATGTCCTCGAGCACGCGCCTACCGCCGATCGAACCATAGGTTGCCGTCGCGTCGTCCCTTCGGACCGCTGCGTCGCCGCCTGAGGTCTTCCCGTCGGCTGCCCCGATCCGCGTGCCGTTCCCGCTGACGCCCCTTCGGGATGTCGCGTCGCGGAACGCGGTCCACGCCGCCGCCCCCAACATCCTCCCGCCCGCTACCCCCTAGCCGTCGCCGCCTTTGCGTCGCCCCTTAGGGTTTTTTGCGCCGCGGCACGCGGTCCACGCCGCTTCCCGTCGGGCCATCGCCCCCGGCTAGTGGTTCTCCACGCGGCTGCCCCAACCTGCGAGCCGCCGCTACACCGCCTCTTCGGGCTGTAGCGCTGCGGCATGCGGTCACCGCCGCCGCCCCAGGCCGTCCTCGTGATACGTCCATTTTGCATCATGCTTTTATATCAATATTTATTGCATTATGGGCTATTATTACACATTATGCCACAATACTTATGCCTTTTCTCTCTGATTTTACAAGGTTTACATGAAGAGGGAGAATGCCGGCAGCTGGAATTCTGGGCTGCAAGAGGAGCAAATATTAGAGACCTATTCTGCACAACTCCAAAAGTCCTGAAACTTCACGGAGAGTCATTTTGGATTTAATAAAAAAATATTGGGTGAAGAAAGTACCAGAGGGGGGCCACCTGCCATCCACAAGGGTGGAGGGCGCGCCCTACCCCCCTGGGCGCGTCCCCCATCCTTGTGGGCCCCCTGGCAGGCCTCCGACGCCCATCTTCTGCTATATGGTGTCTTTTACCCTGGAAAAAATCATAAGGAAGCTTTCGGGACGAAGCGCCGCCGTCTCGAGGTGGAACCTGGGCAGAACCAATCTAGAGCTCCGGCGGAGCTGTTCTGCCGGGGAAACATCCCTCCGGGAAGGGGAAATCATCGCCATCGTCATCACCATCGATCCTCTCATCGAGAGGGGGTCAATCTCCATCAACATCTTCACCAGCACCATCTCCTCTCAAACCCTAGTTCATCTCTTGTATCCGATCTTTGTCTCAAAACCTCAGATTGGTACCTGTGGGTTGCTAGTAGTGTTGATTACTCCTTGTAGTTGATGCTAGTTGGTTTATTCGGTGGAAGATCATTTGTTCAGATCCTTAATGATAATTAATACTCCTCTGATTATGAACATGAATATGCTTTGTGAGTAGTTACGTTTGTTCCTGAGGACATGGGAGAAGTCTTGTTATAAGTAATCATGTGAATTTGGTATTCGTTCGATATTTTGATAAGATGTATGTTGTCTTTCCTCTAGTGGTGTTATGTGAACATCGACTACATGACACTTCACCATTGTTTGGGCCTAGGGGAAGGCATTGGGAAGTAATAAGTAGATGATGGGTTGCTAGAGTGACAGAAGCTTAAACCCTAGTTTATGCGTTGCTTCGTAAGGGGCTGATTTGGATCCATATGTTTCATGTTATGGTTAGGTATACCTTAATTCTTCTTTCGTAGTTGCGGATGCTTGCGAGAGGGGTTAATCATAAGTGGGAGGCTTGTCAAAGGAAGGACAGCACCCAAGCACAGGTCCACCCACATATCAAATTATCAAAGTAACGAATGCGAATCATATGAGCATGATGAAAACTAACTTGACAACAATTCCCATGTATCCTCGGGAGCGCTTTGCTTTATATAAGAGTTCGTTCAGGCTTGTCCTTTGTTACAAAAAGGATTGGGCCACCTTGCTGCACCTTGTTTACTTTTGTTACTTGTTACCCGTTACGAATTATCTTATCACAAAACTATCTGTTACCGATAATTTCAGTGCTTGCAGAGAATACCTTGCTGAAAACCGCTTGTCATTTCCTTCTGCTCCTCGTTGGGTTCGACACTTTTACTTATCGAAAGGACTACGATAGATCCCCTATACTTGTGGGTAATCAAGACTCTTTTCTGGCGCCATTGCCGGTGATTGAAGCGCCTTTGGTAAGGAAACATTTATATAGTGTGCTGAAATTTACTGTCACTTGTTACTATGAAAAATAATCCTTTGAGGGGCTTGTTCGGGTTATTTTCACCTCGACCGGAAGAGCAAAGAGTTGCTCCTCAACCTACTGCACCTACTGAAAATATTTATTATGAAATTCTTTCGGGTATGATAGAGAAACTGCTAGCTCATCCTTACACAGGAGATGGAACATTACATCCTGATATGCATCTAATCTATATGGATGAAGTTTGTGGATTATTTAAGCTTGCAGGTTTGCCCGAGGATGAAGTCAAGAAGAAGGTCTTTCCTTTAGCTTTGAAGGAGAAGGCATTGACATGGTATAGGCTATGTGATGATATTGGATCATGGAACTACAACCGATTGAAATTGGAATTTCATCAGAAGTTTTATCCTATGCATCTTGTTCATCGTGATCGGAATTATATATATAATTTTTGGCCTCGTGAAGGAGAAAGTATCGCTCAAGCTTGGGGGAGGCTTAAGTCAATGTTATATTCATGCCCCAATCATGAGCTCTCAAGAGAACTTATTATTCAAAAAACTTATTCTCGGCTTTCTCATAATGATCAATCCATGCTCGATACTTCTTGTACTGGTTCTTATATGAAGAAGGATATTGAATTCAAATGTGATTTATTGGAAAGAATTAAACGCAACTCTGAAGATTGGGATCTCGACAAAGGTATTGAGTTAGGTTTAAACCTTAAGTTTGATTGTGTTAAATCTTTTATGGATACCGATGCTTTTCGTGATTTTAGCACTAAATATGGACTTGACTCTGAGATAGTAGCTTCTTTCTGTGAATCTTTTGCTACTCATGTTGATATCCCTAAGGAGAAGTGGTTTAAATAGCATCCTCCCATTGAAGTTAAAGTAGTAGAACCTATTAAAGTTGAAGAATAAACTATTACTTATAATGTTGATCCTATTGTTCCTACTACTAATATTGAGAAACCACCTTTTCCTGTTAGAATAAAGGATCATGCTAAAGCTTCAACTGTGGTTTGTAAGAGTTATACTAGAACACCTACACCCCCTGAGCAAATTAAAGTTGAACCTAGTATTGCTATGGTTAAAGATCTCTTGGTTGATAATATTGATGGGCATGTTATTTATTTCTGTGATGAAGCTGCTAGAATTGCTAAACCTGATACTAAAGATAAACATAGACCTGTTGTTGGAATGCCTGTTGTTTCCGTTAAAATAGGAGATCATTGTTATCATGGCTTATGCGATGTGGGTGCTAGTGTGAGTGCAATTCCTTATTCCTTATATAAAGAAATTATGAATGATATTGCACCTGCTGAAATAGAAGATATTAATGTTACTATTAAGCTTGCCAATAGAGATACTATATCACCAATTGGGATTGTTAGAGATGTTGAAGTCTTGTGTGGGAAGATAAAATATCCTGCTGATTTTCTTCTTCTAGGTTCCCCACAAGATGACTTTTGTTCCATTATATTTGGTAGACCTTTCTTGAATACTGTTAATGCTAAGATAGACTGCGAGAAAGATATTGTTACTGTTGGTTTAGGGGATATGTCTCATGATTTTAATTTCTCTAAATTCCGTAGACAACCCCATGATAAAGAATTGCCTAGTAAGGATGAAATTATTGGTCTTGCTTCTATTGACGTGCCTTCTACTGATCCTTTAGAACTGTAAGTGCATCTAGTGCCCCTTAGTGATTTTGGTGTATTGAAGACTTATAGGTTAAGGGACTAATGCGTTTGTGAGTGTACACAGGTTCTATAAGTCTATGAGGAGTTTGATATTTACGATGAAACTCGACCCCTAAAAATGAATGTCTTCAACTGAAGACTTTGGTTTTCTTGAAGACTTTGAAAGTGAAGAAATTGGTGTGACCCTGAAGACTTGATATTCATGCGAGGATTATGAAGCGTGAAGACTTTTGTTTTCGTAGTTTCATTTTCTTCTTCTTGAGTCGTAGGAAACACCGTACTGTTAAAGGGGGTCGAGGTAAAACTAAGGAAAAGTTTCCAAGTGATGCTCATCTCAAAATCCTACACCTACCCAATCCTTTCGAGTGAAGCCATTGGAAATCTCATTCAGTTCAGTCAATTTCTTCAGTGACAGAGACGAAGTTCTTATGTTCTCTGAGGAATTTGTTCTGACTGAGGAGTTAGGAATTCGCCAGTCCGGATTGCCTACAAGTGAGGAACATGATAGCCCTGAGGAATTTGATACTCAAATTTCCGACCGTTGCTGTGCTACGCGCCAGCTGTCCAAATATCCTACCCACCTAACGGTCATATCATTGAAGGGCATTTATGTCTTATCATGTCGGGCTACTCCCTAGGCTATAAATAGCCGCCCCCTACAACCACTAGCTGGTTGGCTGCTCCGAGAGATAGATTGACACTTGTCATTTAGAGCATCTCATCCTCCGAGGACTTTGAGCGAAAATCATCAAGTGAGGAAAAACCCAAAAATCCAAACACCTACAAACCCAAAGTGATTGAGCATCACTGAAGAAATTGTTCCTGTGTGGAACCGACGCTTGTTACCTTTGAGGACTGTGCATCCTCCAGACGGTTAGGCGTCATGGTCTAGAGCATCCAAGAGGAAATTGTGGATCGCCGAGTGACCGAGTCTGTGAAGGTTTGGAAGTCACCTGAAGACTTACCACGAGTGATTGGGCGAGGTCTGTGTGACCTTAGCTCAAGGAGAATACGGTGAGGACTGTGTGTCCTCAGGTTTAAATACCTAGCCGCTCCAACCAGACGTACAACTGTCACAGCAGTTGGAACTGGTCTACCAAATCACTGTCTTCACCGAGCTACTGGTTCTAATTCCTCAACCCTTTCATTTCCTCATTCATGTGTTAATGTACTTGATCGTTACTATGTGAAGACTTTGACTGAAGACTTTCTCAATTTCCTCAATCCTATTTCTTCAGTCACATAGTCTTCAGCCTGCTTATCCTGTGTTTCATGCTACCTGTACTCTGTGCCTATTTCATTTCATCATGATGACTGTTCTTATGTCATGTTATGTTTGCATCTGAGTACTTATTCCGCTGCTAAGTAGTTCGTTACTTAGGAATTTCACGATGGAAATTCCTCAGTGACGAATTTGTAAAAATCACCTATTCACCCCCCTCTAGTCGATATAACGCACTTTCAATTGGTATCAGAGCAAGGTACTCCCTTGTTCTGTGTGATTTTGGTTTAACCACCTGGAGTTTTAGTTATGTCGACTGCAGGCATGATCAAGGTCTCGGCTGGGTGTCCTACCTTTGATGGGACGGACTACCCCTACTGGAAGAATAAGATGCGCATGCATCTTGAGGCAATTGACAACGATCGCTGGTACGTTGTGGAAAATGGCGTTCCCGTTGTCACTCCTTCTGTGAATGCTGCTGATGTGAAGAGATTTAAGCAACTCGACTCTCAAGCGAAGAATATCATATGTGGCCATCTGAGCAAAGGACAGTACGGCAGAGTGAGTGCTTTGGAGTCTGCAAAGCTTATCTGGGACAGGCTGTCCAAGGTCAACGAAGGAATCTCAACTCAACGTGATTCTCGAGTTGACGTTCTTCGCAATCTCTTCAACCGCTTCAAAAGACTCGACAATGAGAATGTGCAGCAAACCTTTGATTGCCTCACTGACATTTCAAATGAGCTTCAAGCACTGGGTGCCACTGACATCACCGACCATGAGGCGGTGAAGAAATTGCTAAGGTCACGCAATTCTTCATTCGATACACTGGCACTGATGATTCAAGAACGTGGAGACTACAAGTCACTTGATCCTGCTGATATCCTCGAGAGGCTAAATACTCATGAGTTCCAACTTGCTAAGAAGAGAGATCTCTACGGACCGAGCTATGGCAGAACTCGTGCACTGAAGGCCAAGGCAGTCTCTGAAGATGAAGATGAAGATTCTGGTAGCAGCCTTGGTGATCCTGAAGAACTGAGTCAGGAGCTAGCAATGCTCGTGAGAAAATTCCAGAAGTTCTCTAGACGTGGCCGATTTGGAAAATCCTCAAGAGGTGATGACATGAAATCAGATTCCTCATCCCGTGATTACGAGAAGAGAACTTGCCACAAATGCAAGAAACCTGGTCACTACATAACTGATTGTCCTCAGTGGGAGAAGGAATCAAAGAAGAATAAATACAAGGATGATAGTTCAGATGACTCTAAGAAGAAGAAGAAATCTTCAAGGTCCTCATCGTCAAAATCTTCAAAGTCTTCATCTCACAAGAAGAGCAGCTCCAAGAAAGCTCGGGCATTCATTGGCAAGGAAATGGACTCTGAAGCTGAATCTGAGGAACATGAGGAAGAGGAGGCATCTGAGGAGTCTGACTCTGGTGTGGCGAGCCTAGCCCTCGCTACTGCTTATGTCAGCAAGTCCATCTTTAACACTGAGGAAAATGGCTTCCCCAACACTGCTGATGACGGCAATGATGACTATGCTCCCACCTATTGCTTCATGGCAAAAGGTGCCAAGGTATTCAAATATCCCTCCTCTGAATCAAGTGAGGATGAATCTGATGATAACCTCAAACCCAGCTATTCCAAACTTGCTAATATTGCTGTCAAACAACAAAAGGCTTTGGAAAAGGTTCAAAATATGCTAGACAAAAGCGATGATCTGTTAGGTGAGGAAATGGATCGAACTCAAACACTGACTGATAATCTTCAGCAACTACAGTCTAAGTTTGACAACCTTCAAGGTCGTCATGAAACTCTCTTAGCCGATCATGAGAAGCTTTCTTATGAATTTCTTCAAAGAAAGCAAGATCTTGAGAAGCTAAGGGTGAGTCATGAAGATCTTCAGAAGGAAAATGATTCATTGCTTGCTCAACTGATCAGTTCCGCTCAGGAAGAATTTATTCCACCATGCTTGAAATGCATTGAACGTGAAACTGCTAATTCTTCACCTGAATGTTCAAATGCTTCTATTGCTGCAAATTCTTCAACTATCTCTGTGGTCACAAATTCCTCATCTGAGGATACCACTAGTATCACTGACGAAAATGCAGGGTTGAAGGAATTGTATGTGACAGGCATGTACAAAAGCCTCAAAGGGCATCAGATTCTTTGTGATGTGCTCAAAAAGCAGATCTTGAACAGGAACCCTAGGAAAGAGGGTATTGCATTTGAGAGGAAACTCAATGCTGATGGAACCTACGGGAAACCTGAGTAGTATCCCAAAACCTCGTGGGTTGCTGCGAAGGGACCTCCCATAGATCCATCCACTTTATCTGGTTTTACTTGTGAATCCTCATATTCATCTGATGAGTCATTTGACTCCAACTATAAACTGTTCAAAAATCAGAATGGTGAAGTATTTGCCAGATATGTTGGAACTAACTGCAGGAATGGTCCCCCTATGAAGAAAATCTGGGTTCCCAAAAGGTGCCTTGAAAGTCTTCAGGTGAATGTCCTCATGACACCACCTGTGAAAAATAGGAACCCCAGATCAAATTCTTCATATGGACCAAAGTCTTCATATGGATCCAAGTCCTCTTATGGATCAAATTCCTCACATGTATCCATGTCCTCATATGATCATCATGCTAATGCTTCTGTTTCGCAGGGAAAATCTAAGAGTTCTGATTATGTGCATTATTCTTCAAATCATTATGTTCATAAGTCCTCGAAGAATTTCTCTGCTTACTCATATGCCTATACTAATCCCTCTCCTATGAAACGAAGCGCTTTGGCTTCAATGCCACCTTTCTCTTATGGAGCTTGCAGAATGATGAACTCTTTGCCACCCCTCCAGATGTGGGTGGTGAAGAGAAAGAACTAATCTCTTATGCAGGGTCAGGTCTCCAGACGAACTAAATCGTCTAAAGAATTTTCTGGAGACCTGAAATGCTTGGAAGGACGCAAGCTAATCATGAAGAAATGAATCATTCATTTCTCACGTCCTTATACTGCTATATATACATATGTTGCATTAACTGATGAATTTCTGTCTGATGAAATTGATGTCATATTCTTCACTCCGAAGATATGTGTTCGTAAGATGCACTAATTCATCTGCAGGATGACTTACCCAAAGCTACTGAGTGGGTCCTCGACAGTGGATGTACTAATCACATGACTGGTGACAAGAGCTTACTGATGAACACTCCTTTATCTCCATCACATTTGAAGCATATCACCTACGCAGACAAAGGCAAAAGCAAGCTATTGGGTCTAGGTAGGGTTGCAATCTCAAAGGATCGACACATGGACAAAGTCATGCTTGTCGAGTCTCTCGGATTCAACCTCATGTCTGTCTCAATGCTTTGTGATCTGGATATGGTTGTTGTCTTTGGCAAATATCGCTGCTTAGTGCTCATGGAATCTGACAATTCCAAAGTCTTCGAAGGCTTTAGGAGAGGAGACTTGTATATTGTTGATTTCTCTGCAGGACCACAGCCTGCCACTTGTCTACTTGTGAAAGCTTCAGAAGGCTGGCTATGGCATCGACGACTGGGTCATGCTGGCATGAAGAACTTACACACGCTCGTGAAGATGAAGCACGTCATTGGCATTGAGGGTGTCAAATTTCTCAAAGATCATCTTTGTGGGGTTTGTGAGGCTGGAAAGATGACCAGAGCCAAGCACCCCTGGAAGACTATCATGACTACCTCTCGTCCTTTTGAATTGCTTCATATGGATCTCTTTGGTCCTACTCATTATGCCACACTAACAAATGCTGCATCTCTATATGGCTTTGTCATTGTTGATGATTATTCTCGTTACACATGGGTGCATGTCATTACTTACAAAACTGAAGTGCAGGAAGTCTTCAGACGATTTTCTTCGAGGGCTTCGACGAATTTCGGTGTGAAGATCAAGCATATATGTAGTGACAATGGGACTGAGTTCAAGAATACTGGTTTTGATGACTATCTTGATGAACTCGGTATTACTCATGAGTTATCCGCCCCATACACTCCTCAGCAGAATGGCGTCGTGGAGCGCAAGAACAGGACTCTTGTTGAGATGGCTCGCACTATGCTTGATGAATACAAGACACCTCATCACTTCTGGCCTGAAGCAATTGATACTGCATGCGACATTATCAACAGGGTATATCTTCACAAATTCTTCAAGAAGACCTCATATGAACTCCTCACTGACAAGAAACTAAATGTGAGTTATTTCAAAGTCTTCGATGCTAAATGTTGGATTAGAGATCCCCATCACATTTCTAAATTTGCACCGAAAGCACATGAAGGTTTTATGCTTGGTTACGGAAAGGACTCGCACACCTACAGGGTCTTCAACACCTATCACAACAAGGTTGTTGAAACTGTAGATGTGCGGTTCGATGAAACTAATGGCTCGCAAAGAGAGCACCTACCTCCTGTGCTAGATGAAATGTCTCCTGAGGAATCCATCAAGCTAAAGGCTACTGAGGATGTTATTCCTACCGAAGAATCTGCTGAAGAAGTCATTCCAGATCGTGAAGAAAATCATGCTGGTGCATCTGAAGAAAATGCTGAGCCAAATCAAAGTCATCAACCTGCTCATCCTCGCGTTGCAAATGAAGTACAGATTGAGAGAATCATCAATGATATCAATGCACCAGGTCCTCTCACTCGCTCAAAAGCTTCACATTTGTCTAACTTTTGTGGGCATTTTGCTTTCGTCTCTATCACAGAGCCCACCAAAGTAGATGAGGCATTTCTGGAGCCTGAATGGATTCAAGTGATGCAAGAGGAATTACATCAATTCGAGCTGAACAATGTGTGGGAGCTTGTCAAGCGACCAGGCCCTCGCAAGCACAATATCATCGGCACCAAATGGATCTACCGCAACAAGCAAGATGAAAATGGCCTTGTGGTAAGGAATAAGGCTCGTCTTGTAGCTCAAGGCTACACACAGGTTGAAGGAATTGATTTCGATGAAACTTTTGCACCTGTTGCTAGACTTGAGGCTATTCGCATATTGCTTGCCTATGCTAACCATCATAATATCATCTTATATCAAATGGATGTGAAAAGTGCATTCCTCAATGGTAAGCTTGAGGAAGAAGTATATGTTGTGCAACCCCCAGGTTTTGAAGATCCTAAGCATCCTGATCAAGTCTTCAGACTCAATAAGGCCCTCTATGGCCTCAAGCAGGCCCCTCGGGCGTGGTATGATACTCTGAAGGAATTCCTCATGAAGAAAGGCTTCAAACCCGGTTCACTCGACCCAACTCTTTTCACCAAAACATATGATGATGAATTATTCGTGTGCCAAATATATGTTGATATATTATCTTTGGCTGTACTAACCAACGTTATACTGACGAATTTGCTTATATGATGAGTGAGGAATATCAAATGTCCATGATGGGAGAATTGAAATTCTTCTTAGGTCTTCAAATTCGTCAACAACGCAATGGCATCTTCATTTCTCAAGAGATATACCTCAAGGACGTTCTGAGGAAATTCGGTATGCAAGAATGCAAAGGCGTCAAAATCCCTATGCCCACAAATGGCCATCTATGCACTGATGAAAATGGTATAGACTTCGATCAAAAGGTATACCGCTCCATGATTGGCTCTTTACTGTATCTATGTGCATCTAGGCCAGATATTATGCTTAGTGTTTGCATGTGTGCCCGTTTTCAAGCTACACCAAAGGAATCACACCATAAGGCTGTGAAGCATATTCTTCGATATCTAGCTCACACTCCAACACTTGGATTATGGTATCCCAAGGGCTCGGCTTTTGATCTCATTGGATATTATGACTCTGACTATGCTGGTGATCGTGTGGACCGCAAGTCAACATCAGGCACATGCCATTTCCTCGGACGATCTTTAGTATGTTGGTCCTCGAAGAAGCAGAACTGCGTATCACTCTCTACTGCTGAAGCTGAGTACATTGCTGCTGGTTCTTGCTGTGCTCAACTGCTGTGGATGAAGCAAACCCTCAAGGACTACGGCATCAATGTGAAGAATGTGCCACTCTACTACGACAATGAGAGTGCCATCAAGATTGCTCATAACCCAGTTCAGCACTCGAAGACAAAGCACATCCAGATTCGTCATCATTTTCTTCGAGATCATGTGTTGAAGGGCGACATCTCTATTAATCAAGTGAAGTCTGAAGAACAGCTAGCGGATATCTTCACCAAGCCCTTGGATGAGAAGAGATTTAGCAAGTTGCGGTGTGAGCTAAATATCTTAGAATCTTCGAATGTTCTTTGAAAAGGACACACATCCTAACACTTATGCAAATTGATGACTTAGATGTGCAACACACGAAGAAACGTTTTTCTTCAATCAATGAAGACTAACCCTCTAAGTGTGAAGAAATTAACGAAGAATTTGATTCTCAGAGCCCTACGACAATTGTATGCGGCATCTGAAATCATCATTCTTATACGGTGGGTCACGCCACCACAAAAAGTTGAAAATCTTCAAAAATTGAGTTTTTCTTCATTTTGCAAATTCTTCAAATTTTCAAATTCTTCAACTTTGCAAAGTCTTCACTCTTTCCGACTGTGTTCTTCATTGACTATATATATATTTGAGTTTTCAGTCCTCTACAGCATTCACTTATTGCTAATTCTTCAAGTTGATTTTCTTCTAAGTGAATGTGATCGGACCCTTTCCCTCTCTATGCTAAACTCAATCCAGTCTGTTCACAAATTCTTCTTGTGCGTTCTATTTGAAACCCGTTCAAAGTCTTCACTGTGTCTTTGACAGCTGAAGAATTTGCGAACGAAACATTAAAATATTCCTATCTGAATTTTCGGCTTTTGCCGCTCAAACCATTCCATATCCCTCGATAAGATTTATCTACTCACCCACGATCTAACACGATCTCCACTTCACAGTACGTGGGTGACACATGTCGTTAGGATGAGAAGGGTCAGGGGCATGTTTGTCCATTTTCTTCGGACGAGCGGTTTTTCACCTCGGCTATAAAGACCCCTCACCCTCCTCAGATCTCATTTACCCCGCTCGATCTTACTCCCTCGCTCGAGCTCTCAGACCTAGCGCCGCTGCTACACTCCATCGTCGCCGGTGAGGAAGAGCTTCACTGCCTCGACCTCGTCGCCGTCGTACTCATGCCGGCCACGGAAATCTTCACTCCGCCGCCGCCGTAGCTGTTTTCCATCGCCAAGTTAGGGCGTGGAAGATCTGAACGGACGAGCTTCCCCACTGCTACCCTCAGTTTGTCGTGTTCTTCGTCAAGGGTAAATAAAATATATTTTTACTGCCCTTGTTGATTCTGATGATTTCCACAAAATCTTCAAAAGGTGTTTATTCTTCAACTTTCATGTTCTTAAACACCAACTTGCTTCTGTTCTTGATCTGTTTCTCTAAGCAATGTTTGTCTTCAAGATTCCTCAATTGTGTGGGTTTTCAATCTATACAACTCTGGAACCTAAGTCAAAGAACGCTTAGTGAAATTCCTGAAGACACCCCTGGTCAAATTCCTCAAACTTGATACTTTTGAAAAACTTCTGAGAACGCATATGACCTCTCCAAATTCTTCGCACCTATATTCTGTTCACAGGTACAAATGTCCGCTGCTGAATCTCCAGGTTCTCATCAACTTAACTCATTTGCAATGTTCCTCGAAGAAAAGTTGCACACTTCCTCAGAAACATCCATTGTTCAAAATCCTCAGAAGGGAGGAAAGAGGCCAGAAACAAATACTGCTTTTGAGATCCCTGAAGACATCTATGATGAATACTGTACTCTTGATGAAGCAACTCATGGCAAGGAGAACAAAAATCAGCGCAAAGTGCGCATTCAAAAGATTGAGAGAAGATGGGCAAGAGAATGGAGAGAGTATCGATATGTGACTCCAAAGTACATGAAGAAATTCATTGTTAACCCTCCATGCCCAAGACCTCCATTGGCTCCAGGCCAAGAAGCTGATCCCACAAGCATCAGAAGAGGTGAGGAATTTCCTCAGGAGGTGGCTAAGTGTGACGACCCCGGCTTAATTGTGCACTAATCATACACGCAAATGCGCACGATCAAGTCTAAGGACTCACTTGAAGATATCACAACACAACTCTAAAACATAAATAAAGTCATACAAGCTTTATATTACAAGCCAGGGCCTCAAGGGCTCGAATACATAGCTCGATGGCATACAAGCGTCAGCGGAAGCATCAGATATCTGAGTACAGATATATTACAAAGAGAGAGAAGATAAGCCTTCACAGAGGCGGGGTAAAATAAAAGACTACGATCGAAAGGCGTAGGCCTCCTGCCCTGGACCCTCCGATCCTACTCCTGGTCGTCAGTCGGCTCCTCGTAGTAGTAGTACTCGCCAGGCGGGTAGTAGTACTGGTCGTCGGCTGGGGCGTCTGGCTCAGGGGCTCCGTCGTCTGGTGGCATCAAATGGAATATGGGGGAAAAAGAAAATAAAGCAAACGTGAGTACTCATCCGAAGTACTCAGCAAGCAAGGATCTACACTACATACGCATCATTTTCAAAGGGGGCTGTATATGTGGACTGGGCTGCAGAAATGCCAGAATAGAGGGGGAAGCCTAGTCCCATCGAAGACTAGCATCTTCAACAATCTCCGACAGTCTTGCAGCATCAGAAGAGAGCAGATGAACATAATGTAAAGTAGTAGTAGTATCATCAACCTCGACCTGAGATCCTTTCTCGACTCCCTGCGAGAAAGCAATCCCAGAGCCGTACTATCCAATTCTCATATCAAGTTCTAGTTGTACCGATCGGGATACAACTCCGAGTGTCCGTTACCGTAGGACAGGCTATCGATAGAAGTTTCTTCCCTGCAGGGGTGCACCAACTTACCCACCACGCTTGCTTAACTCCGGCCGGACACACTTTACTGGGTCATGCCCGGCCTCGGCCAAACAACACGCCGCAACCCGACCTAGGCTTATAAGAGAGGTCAGCATGCCGGACTAAACCTATGCCCCCAGGGGTCTTGGGCCATCGCCCCGGGAACTCCTGCATGTTACGGGGCCACCGAGAGCAGACCTAGCAACCCCTTATACAAGCGCGGTTGCGTTACCAGTCCAACTCGGCGTGCGCCGCTCCTTACTGACGTCAAACAAGCTTCGGCTGATGTATACGACGCAGAACGCCCATACTATGCCCACGTGATGGTTAGTGCTATCGGGCCAGAGGCCCCTCGGATCAAATATCCAAACCGTAGTGGATTAGGAGCGCGCGGAAACGAGCAGAGACTCACGATCGATGTGACCCCGTCGCCCCGTCTCGAGGACTTGCGGCAAGGGCTAAGAATGCCCGGCCACGCCTCGTAGTTATCTCGCGGGCACCATCCAGGTCAACCCGACTCCACCTCACTTCGCAATAAGCTTGCGCGGGTACCCCTCAGGGCCGACCCATCTTTAGTATCATGGTTTAGTGCAATTCAACTCATCAACAGTACCTGTGTGTCTGACACCGAAGGGAACCCTGAGGAATCACCCTCGATGGAATTCCCGCTCGATGTTATCATCAAGGTGAACGAAGGAGGAATCACCCTCGAGGTCCACACTTGAGGAGTTGCGCGACGATGTCGTTATCAGGGGTGGTGTAGGAGGAATCACCCTCGCTTACCACGACCGAGTAACTAACCTACAAGGTTAACATCAGAAGTGCTAACGAGGTATCACCCTCGGCACTCGACGGTAACCCAGCAGTGTCGGCAACTAAGGGGGAAGTGATGTGCGGTGCCAGGGTCTAGTCTTCAATCCCGATGATCGGGTCTTCTGATATCCAGCAGGGCAGTCAGGATCAAGTGGGGGTCTCTGTCGTGTCTCTACCCAGCCTATACTAAGCAGTCTAGGATAACCAGAAAGGTAACCAGGCAGGGTACAATAATCAGGCTATGCAGTAGATATAGGAAAACAGTAGCAGTAGCAGTTCTAATGCAAGCATAAGAGAGAAGGGAATAGGCGATATAGGCATGCTCAAAATGGGGGTGCTTGCCTGTTTGCTCTGGGGCAAGGACAAGGTCTTCAGTGGTACCGTCGGGGACGTAGTCGTACTCCTGTGCGGCGTCTGCCTCGGGAGCTACGTCAACGTCGGGGTCTACCGAGAGAGAAGAGGGGGAAGAAACAGGTAAACATAATGCAAACAAATGCAATACGGTGCGTGTGATGCTATGATGCAGTGCAGGGTTGCCTAATTATGCATCTAAGTCATTTTAGCTATTTTTAGAATTAATCTGGGATTTATTATCCGACGTGTGTGCACTATTCATCTGCCGGATTCGGGTCCGGAGTTACGAGTTCTTCTACGTAGGGGGTTCCGATGGAGAAACAGACGGCACGATCAAACTCGGCTCGTCGTTCTGAGCAACTTTCATGTTTTAACTTTTTCGATCCGAGCTACGGTTTAAAAGTTATTAATTTTTAAAGATTATTTGAATTTCTGGAATTTATTTATTTATCAGAAAATGAATTATGACGTCAGCATTGCATCACAGTGACGTCAGTAGGTCAACTGTGGTTGACCAGGGTCAAACCCCACATGTCAGTCTCTGTTTAGTCTAACAGTGGATTAACTTAATCCACAGGGTTAATTAGGGGGCGGGCCCCACTTGTCACTGAGACATTAGGCTAATTATCTAGTTTTATTTAATTAAATTTTTAATTAGTCTAATTATCGAACGGGGCCCACATGTCAGCTACAGGGGTGAACAGTGCCCGCGTTGACTCGGGTCAACGCGGTCAACTGGGCCCGTGGGACCCACTGGCAGTGACCCAGGGGTGTCCCACGTGGCAGCCACGTCGGCGGCCGGCGCCGGAGTTGCGCCGGCGACCAAAATCGCGGCGGCGCGTCGCCGGAGCCGCTCGGATTTGCGCTACAGAGCTCGGTTCGAGCCGTGGGTAGGTTCTTTCGAATGGGCGTTCAACGCCGCGTCCAACCGTGGCGGTGGCGTCGCCGGAGACGGCGTGTAGCGACGGCGGCGAGCATCGAGGCAGACGCCGGAGTTCGGCCGTAGTTGGAAACGGAGTAGCAGCGCGCTACGGGGCAAAAGGAAAGGCTGGGAAGGAGCTGCGCGACGCGACGAGTGCAACAGGCCCGTCCCCGTGACCATTTGGTCATCGGAACGGCGCCGGCGACGAGCGCGAGCGGCGGCGCAATCTGGCGCTCGTCGGGAACGCAGCTAGAGGGCGTGGAATAGCTCGCATGCGGGCGCGTTCGGTTGCTGGGAGCACCAGGAGCACGCAGCTGTGCTCAGGTGTAGGTGACAGTGGCCATGGCCACGGGCACGAGCTCGTCGACGACGGACAGAGCTCGGGCGCGGCGACAGCTAACTACGGCGTGCGAGGAGGGCAACGAGGGGAGACAGGAGGAGGAGGAGCTCACCGAGTGGTCACGAAAGACCTGCGGGAGCTTAGTAGCAGCAGAGAGGGTCGCAGCCGCCGGCGAGCTCCGGAGTCGAGGAAGAAAGGGGGCGACGGCGAGCAGCAGCTGCAGGGCCTCCACGCCACGATTCGACGGAGCAGGCGACGTGGTCGATCACGGCGCATCTCCTGGACACGATGGCGAGGCGAGGCGGCGTCGCTGGCCACGAGAACGGCGATGAACGGCGGCGGATCCGTTCGGCCTCGCGTGGATCTGAGGGGAAGAGAAGGCGAGGCGAGCGAGGAGAGGAGGGGGAAGAATGACGGAGAGGCCGGGGCGAAGTGGAGGGCATCGACCTTATCCCCTCCGCGCCCTGTTCCGTCGGTGGCTGCCCCGGTGTCGCGCGCTCGCCGGCGCGCGCGCGCTCGGCCAGGGGCGCGCCGACACGCACGATGAGGGAGAAGATGTGGGCTGCTGTTGGACTGGGCTGCACACTGTGCACTTAGGCCCAGCCAACAGTAGCGTCTTCCTTTTTCTTATTTCTCTTCTCCCTTTTCTTTTATTTCTTTTTCTGTTTCAAAAAGATTAGGCCACTTGTGCTCTTTTGAAAATGTGGGAGTTGGCCCAAATATTGCAATGCAATATTAGCTCTCACCAAAAAGTGGTTTGAGCAGAATTGAAGTTGGTTTGAATTTAATATGATTTTAAATATATCAAATATTGTTGTTTTGGTGTTGTTTCAACTTGTTTGAGTCACTTGCCCAACTCCAAATATTTTGATATTGATTTTAGAAATGTTCCTGAATTATTTGTCATTTAATGAACATTTTCCCAATAGTGTTTGATCAACTTTATAATTCACTTTTGAATTTGAGTTGATTTTCAGATGTGAATTTTAATTGGATCATTAACCCATATGACTTGGCACTGCAAATGATCATGACTTGGCAGTTTTAACAGGGTGTCACAGAGCTTATTACAAGGGGGTGTTACACTAAGCGTCAAGCCAAGCTGGCCAAAGTGGCTAAAGAGGCAGTGAAGAAATTCAACGAAGAGTCTGCTGTTGCTGCTGCTGCTGAGACCTCTGCTAGCAAGCCTAAGAAGGCTATGACAAAGAAACCAGCTGTCAAGACAAGTTCCTCAGCTGCAAAGCCCTCACGGCCTGATCCTCAAGCAACTTCTTCAAAAGCAGCTCCAACTCCCTCAGTTGCAAAGTCCTCAGTTGCTCCTGCAAAGTCCTCAGCACCTGTGCATCTTGCCACATGCCAAAGGACTACTGGAATCTCAATTGCTTCAGGAGTCTCTGCAGGTTCCTCAGCTCCACCTCAGTCTTCAACAGCTCCGACCTTGCTGAAGAAAAAGGCCACTGCTGGACGAGGCACAAGGCCAAGTCCTCACAAAAAACAGGTCGCCTTTCAGGTTCCGTCAAGTGAAGACGAAGCTGATGATGAAGAATTAGCTGAGATCATCAGAGATCGACAACAAAGGGCCGCTAGTGCCAAAGGCAGTGCTGTGCACCTCATGCTGGATCCAAGGAAGATCCTTGATTTCATTGATCTATGGCACAAGGATCCAAATACACCTTTGCCTGAATTAAACCTCACTCCTGGTCAAAGTCACATGTTGACGGCCTTCATTAATGAAGAGAAATGGAAATTCGAAAAGGCCAGGCAGGTGAAGAAGGCTCAGTACAAGAAGGAGCGTTTTCTGAAGAACAATGTTGTGAAAATGTCTCCTGAAGAACTTGTGACTATGCAGGCTGAGATCAAAGCACTCAGTGATGAATTTCACGCATACCGTGCAGATTGGCTTGGTGCCAAAGTCAGATTCGTCAGAATGGCAAAGGGATTCACTCCAAATGTTGCAGCTTCATCGCAATCCAAAATTCCTCAGACTGACACATCTGCTCAGCCTGTTGAAGAAAATGAAAGCACCAGGGCTGATGAAGAAATTCCAGTCTCTGAAGAAAATGCCAGGGCAACCACCAATGTTGCGCCTGAAGAGCAAACCAGGCCAGTTGATACATCTGCTACTGCGCCTGAGGAATCTGAACAAGCCAGGGCAACTGCATTAGTTGTGCCTGAAGAAATTCAACCAATTTCATCTGCTCCTCCTGCAAAGTCATCACAGATGAAAAATGTCCTTCCTTCTGCATCAGAAGCGAAGAAGACCAAAGCCGCAGAGAAGGCTGCGGTGAAGAAAAGGAAAGCATCTGCCTCCTCAGAGTCTTCAGCTCCCAAGAAAGTGAAGACTTTGACGAGCTCAACTGAAAACCCAATTGATGCTGTTCCAATATCAAGCATGCCATCAAAGGAGATTATTCCCTTTGGTGAGGAATATGCAATTCGACGTGAATCTGATGAAGAAGATCCTTCTGCTGCTTCGACAGAGCAGTTGGATGAAGACATTGAAGTGGACAATATCACTTCAACTCCGTTGGTATCATCGCCCATGCCTCAGTTCACAGCTGAAGAGGCAGGCGTTGAGGAATTTGATGATAAAGATGAGGATGTGGATATTGGGTCTACAACTCCTATTCTGAATGATGACTTTTGGGAAAGTCATCACCCCAATTCACCTCTGACAACACCACTACATCATGTTCCTCAGTCCCCTGTGCCAACTGAAGAAATTCATACGGGCTCTGATGGACCACAATCTTCACTTCAATCTATTCCTGAAGAAGTTCCAGCCGCTAGTGCTGAAGAAATGGAGGCCAAGGCTGCTGCTGATGCAGCTACTGAAATTCCTCAGCCTCTGGCTCCAGTGGCTATACCTCAAGAGGCTGTGAATACTTCAACTGTAAATCTCCAGCCCAAGCCCCAGAACCCTCACTCCAAGAAGCAGAAGTTCAATGCTGAAGATTTCTTCAATGAGCACATATTCTTTACTGACTACAATCCCTATGATTCTGCTCGACTTCGTCGCAAGCGCTTCTGGACTGCTAGCCAGATGAACTTCTATTCCTCACTGTTGTTTGATAAGGACAAGATCTTTGATCATGAGCAAATTCCTCATGTGGATATGGAATCGCTGCCCTGCTTCACCCCAGTCCTCAGTGTTCTTCATGACGCTGGGTTACTCAACTTCTGCACCGACATTTGTGATTGTAATGAAGAACTCATTCTTCAATTCTTCGCCACGCTGCACATTACTGGAAATGTTGAGGATGTCAATTCATGGGTATTGGACTGGATGACTGAAAATACTCATTTCAAAGCACCGGTCTCTGAATTGCTTCATGCCGTCCCAGTCAGTCCTCCCATTGAAGGTGCAAGGCTTCTCTATGTTGAACCAGAACTATCCGATCATCTGATGCAAGTGCTGATGAAGCCTTTGAAGCCAGGCCAAGCTCCAAGGACCAAATTCCTTGTCAAGGAATTGCTCTATGTGCCAAGGACAGTTTATCGCATTTTGACTAAAACCCTCAGTCCAATCAATGGCCACAACTCTGATGACGAAGAGGTTGTTGGCATTATGAAGAATCTGCTATTCAATATCATTCATGGTATTCCTATCAACTACCACGATTTCTTCATGAGGACTTTGGCCAATGCTGCTCTGTCACCTTTTGAGTTGAAGCCTTATGCTCCCTGGATCATGAAGTTCATCAGATCAAGGTCTTCAATTCATTATAAGGCTGACTTTCAAAATCATCTCAGCTATTTGCCCCCTATTGAAGTCCTCAAACGGACTATTTCCTCAATTGATGAGAAGGGCAAGGCTGCAGTTATTGATGAAGGCACTCGTCCATTGGATGGACAGTTTCGCAAAGCTACTTCATATTCCACCAATGATGACTCTGCAACACAAGATTCTGCCGCCAAAGCTTCAGAACATAATCCTCAAGCCACAGCTCTGCGTGTGATGACTGATCGAGAACTTCTCCATAGTCTTCATCAGAAAGTTGATCATAATCACAAGTGGGTCAAGCGTCAGTTTGGTGCAATTCTTCAGGACATGACAGTCACTCAAAATATTGTGAAGAAGAATCACTACTACTTGCATGAAGTCTTTGACCGCACTTGGGCGATTCTGTCTAATCTTCATAGTGCTGAAGAACTCAAGGAGATGGGCTTCCAACAGGACTTTGACTGGTCTCAGCCACCTTCGAAGAAATTCAAGAAGGTCAAAGTTCCTCAGCTCATCGCCAGTTCATATTCTTCATCGCGCGAGACGGATGAAGCTGAAGACTTGAACGACACCGCGGCAGGCCCTACTCCAGCTGACGACCCCAACAACGCTGGCGCTCCTCCATCGACATCGTGACGATATTCTTCAGGGGCGTTAGTCCTCATTTTTCGTCCCTTTTGGTCATTCGATGACAAAGGGGGAGAAATTTGAGTTAGTCTTCAAGAGGCTCTCTATATATGGGCAATTTTTGCTAAGTTACAACTCTCGTTCTTCTGAAGTATTTGTTGGATCGAGTTGTAAACTTAAGTCCTATGGTGGTCTGATACTTTTGCTCTGTTTTTATGCATGCTATTTCCTCAATATGTTATTGCACGCATGCCGAATTACATCAGTCACCATATTTCATCATGCATTTCAAATTCTTCACATCATATGTTAAATGCGTGTATGAATTACAAGATATAGGGGGAGATCTCCATGATATTACTCTACAATGTGCATTTGCAATCCAAAGCAAAATCCTCAATATGCACATCTTCAGGGGGAGTTCTTCTATATCTTGCAATTAAATTCCTCATTATCAGTATTTACACTTCATATGTTTATCCCCGTTGAAAACTTAACCTATATTGTCATCAATCACCAAAAAGGGGGAGATTGTAAGTGCATCTAGTGCCCCTTAGTGATTTTGGTGTATTGAAGAATTATAGGTTAAGGGACTAATGCGTTTGTGAGTGTACACAGGTTCTATAAGTCTATGAGGAGTTTGATATTTACGATGAAAGTCGACCCCTAAAAATGAATGTCTTCAACTGAAGACTTTGGTTTTCTTGAAGACTTTGAAAGTGAAGAAATTGGTGTGACCCTGAAGACTTGATATTCATGCGAGGATTATGAAGCGTGAAGACTTTTGTTTTCGTAGTTTCATTTTCTTCTTCTTGAGTCATAGGAAACACCGTACTGTTAAAGGGGGTCGAGGTAAAACTAAGGAAAAGTTTCCAAGTGATGCTCATCTCAAAATCCTACACCTACCCAATCCTTTCGAGTGAAGCCATTGGAAATCTCATTCAGTTCAGTCAATTTCTTCAGTGACAGAGACGAAATTCTTCTGTTCTCTGAGGAATTTGTTCTGACTGAGGAGTTAGGAATTCGCCAGTGCAGATTGCCTACAAGTGAGGAACATGATAGCCCTGAGGAACTTGATACTCAAATTTCCGACCGTTGTTGTGCTACGCGCCAGCTGTCCAAATATCCTACCCACCTAACGGTCATATCATTGAAGGGCATTTATGTCTTATCATGTCGGGCTGCTCCCTAGGCTATAAATAGCCGCCCCCTACAACCACTAGCTGGTTGGCTGCTCCGAGAGATAGATTGACACTTGTCATTTAGAGCATCCCATCCTCCGAGGACTTTGAGCGAAAATCATCAAGTGAGGAAAAACCCAAACACCTACAAACCCAAAGTGATTGAGCATCACTGAAGAAATTGTTCCTGTGTGGAACCGACGCTTGTTACCTTTGAGGACTGTGCATCCTCCAGACGGTTAGGCGTCATGGTCTAGAACATCCAAGAGGAAATTGTGGATCGCCGAGTGACCGAGTCTGTGAAGGTTTGGAAGTCACCTGAAGACTTAACACGAGTGATTGGGCGATGTCTGTGTGACCTCAGCTCAAGGAGAATACGGTGAGGACTGTGTGTCCTCAGGTTTAAATACCTAGCCGCTCCAACCAGACGTACAACTGTCACAGCAGTTGGAACTGGTCTACCAAATCACTGTCTTCACCGAGCTACTGGTTCTAATTCCTCAACCCTTTCATTTCCTCATTCATGTGTTAATGTACTTGATCGTTACTGTGTGAAGACTTTGACTGAAGACTTTCTCAATTTCCTCAATCCTATTTCTTCAGTCACATAGTCTTCAGCCTGCTTATCCTGTGTTTCACGCTACCTGTACTCTGTGCCTATTTCATTTCATCATGATGACAGTTCTTATGCCATGTTATGTTTGCATCTGAGTACTTTTTCCGCTGCTAAGTAGTTCGTTACTTAGGAATTTCCTCACCGTGAAATTCCTCAGTGACGAATTTGTAAAAATCGCCTATTCACCCCCCCCCCCCTCTAGTCAATATAACGCACTTTCAAGAACAATATTTGCTAGACCATGAAAATGATTTGTCTATAAATGAAAGAAGGGAAATAAACGAGATATTCTTTAAGCAAGGGCCTATTTTGAAACACAATTTGCCTGTTGAAATCCTTGGGGATCCTCCTCCACCCAAGGGAGATCCCGTGTTTGAGTTTAAGCAATTACGTGATACTTTGAAATATGCTTATCTTGATGAAAAGAAGATATATCCTGTTATTATTAGTGCTAACCTTTCAGAGCATGAAGAAAAGAGATTATTGAAAACTCTGAAGAGGCACCGTGCTGCTATTGGATATACTCTTGATGATCTTAAGGGCATTAGTCCCACTCTATGCCAGCACAAAATTAAATTGGAGAAAGATGCTAAACCAGTTGTTGATCACCAACGACGGTTAAATCCTAAGATGAAAGAAGTGGTAAGAAATGAAATACTAAAGCTTCTGGAAGCAGGTATAATTTATCCTATTGCTGATAGTCAGTGGGTAAGTCCTGTTCATTGTGTCCTTAAGAAGGGAGGTATTACTGTTGTTCCTAATGATAAGAATGAATTGATTCCACAAAGAATTACTACAGGTTATAGAATGGTAATTGATTTTCGCAAATTGAATAAGGCTACTAGAAAAGATCATTACTCTCTACCTTTTATTGATCAAATGCTAGAAAGACTATCCAAACATACACATTTTTGCTTTCTAGATGGTTATTCTGGTTTCTCTCAAATACCTGTGTCAAACGATGATCAAGAGAAAACCACTTTTACTTGTCCTTTCGGTACCTCTGCTTATAGACGCATGCCTTTTGGTTTATGCAATGCACCTGCTACCTTTCAAAGATGTATGATGGCTATATTCTCTGATTTTTGTGAAAAGATTGTTGAGGTTTTCATGGATGATTTCTCCGTTTACGGAACATCTTTTGATGATTGCTTGAGCAACCTTGATCGAGTTTTGCAGATATGTGAAGAAACTAATCTTGTCTTGAATTGGGAGAAGTGCCACTTTATGGTTAATGAAGGTATTGTCTTGGGGCATAAAATTTCTGAAAGAGGTATTGAAGTTGATAAAGCTAAAGTAGATGATATTGAAAAGATGTCGTGCCCTAAAGATATCAAAGGTATAAGAAGTTTCCTTGGTCATGTTGGTTTCTATAGGAGGTTTATTAAAGACTTCTCTAAAATTACTAAGCCTCTCACGAATCTCTTGCAAAAAGATGTTCCTTTTATTTTTGATGATGATTGTGTAGAAGCATTCGAAATACTTAAGAAAGCCTTAATCTCTGCATCTATTGTTCAGCCATCTGATTGGAATTTACCCTTTGAAATTATGTGTGATGCTAGTGATTATGCTGTTGGTGCTGTTCTAGGACAAAGAGTTGATAAGAAATTGAATGTTATTCAGTATGCTAGTAAAACTCTAGACAGTGCCCAGAGAAATTATGCTACTGCTGAAAAAGAATTTTTAGCAGTTGTCTTTGCTTGTGATAAGTTCAGACCTTATATTGTTGATTCCAAAGTAACTGTACACACTGATCATGCTGCTATTAAATATCTTATGAAAAAGAAAGATGCTAAACCTAGACTTATTAGATGGGTTCTCTTGCTACAAGAATTTGATTTGCATATTATTGATAGAAAGGGAGCTGAGAACCCCGTTGCAGATAACTTGTCTAGGTTAGAAAATGTTCTTGATGACCCACTACCTCTGATCACCTTGCTCACTCTCTAGCTTGAACCAAGAAGAAGAAAGAAGAGAGAACAGAGAGTACGCAGTGGACACGGCGAGGTTTTACGGCGCACGAACGCCACCGCAACAACGGTCTTTTCCCGAGCACAAACTCGACGCCTCAGCTATTACAATGATCACCGCACGGGTCTTATACCCAGAGCCAGTGCCAGGGCACGCACCCACGCCCCCTCTACCTCGTGCGAACGATCCGCCCACTCCGCTCGTGCCCACGATGCGCTCCGACGCGCGCGGTCCACGGAGGGCCTCCAACAGATCGCCCACGAGCATCCCGTACGGCTCGCCAACAGCCTAGCCCTACACACACGCACACGGTGTACTCGTGCACGGACACGCCCGTGCACCACGCGCACACACACACCCACACCTGCCACGGACCCAACGCGACCTGGTCTGCATCCGACGCGTCCGGCGCGCGCACGCACACGACGCGCACCCGACTCGCCTCGTCGTGGCTTATTGCCAACACTCACCCCCTAAGCCGCGGCTCAGAGGAGTGCCGGCTCGAGGTCGTCGCCGATCTCCGCCAGGAGTGCCTGCTCCGCCGCCGGCGCCTTCCGCGGCTTGGTGCACTCCCGCTTGAAGTGGCCCCGCTGCCCGCGGTTGTAGCAGCAACCGCGCCTCTTCCCACCGCCACCAGACGCCATGCTGCCAGTGTCGTTGTCGTCGTCGTCGAGTCCGCCTCCGCACTGCCATCGCTGCCGAGCCTCCCACTGCGCAGCCGTGAGCATCAGCTACTCGCCGTCGCGCCCGCCGTCATCCTGCCCACGCCGCCGCGTCCGTTCGTCGAACGCCTTGAGCCGTCCCAAAGCTTCCTCGGATGTCATCTTAGCCACGCTGCAGAACTGCTCGATTCCGGTGACGACGGGGTACATGCGATCGGGGACGGTGTCCAGCAGTTTCTTCACGAGCGCCTCATCGTCGAGCGTCGGCCCCAGGCTGAGGCGTCGAGACTCCCGGCGTAGCCGTCCAGGTCCTCACCATCCGCCATCTTCAGACGGTCGAAATCGCCGCGAAGCGTCACGAGCCGCGCCGCCCAGACTCGATCGGCGCCGATGAAGCTCACCTTGAGGGAGTCCCATACCTCCTTCACGGTGGGCTTCGTCGCCACCTGCATCAGCACCTCCTCCGACAGCGCGCCCAGCAGCACCGCCCGCTCCATCTTGCTCTTGCCGGCGTCGACTGCCGCGCCCTCCATCGGAGCCACCGCACACCACAGTCCGTGGGCATCAAGGATCGCCTCAACCTTGATGGCCCAGGACGTGTAGTTCATCGGCGTCAATGGCGGGACCTGCAGCGACATCGCGCCGCCACCATCGTACAGGACGAGCGACATGCCTGCTGGCGATCACCTCCGCAAAACTGGCTCTGATACCAATTATTGGCGTCGAGACCCTTGCCCTAGCTCGTCGGTGCTCTCTCTCTCTCTCTCTCTCGCTCTCTCTCTCTCTCTCTCATCACGTTGCTCACTCTCTAGCTTGAACCAAGAAGAAAGAAGAGAGAACAGAGAGCACACAGTGTGCACGGCGAGGTTTTCCGGCGCACGAACGCCACCGCAACAACGGTCTTTTCCCGAGCACAAACTCGACGCCTCAGCTATTACAACGATCACCGCATGGGGTTTCTCAAATAAAAAAGATCACCGCATGGGTCTTATATCCAGCGCCAGCGCCAGGGCACGCACCCACGCCCCCTCTGCCTCGTGCGCACGATCCACCAGCTCCGCTCGTGCCCACGACGCGCCCCGACGCGCGTGGTCCATGGCTGGCCTCCAAGAGATCGCCCACGAGCACCCCGTACGGCTCGCCAACAGCCTAGCCCTACACACACGCATACTGTGTACTCGTGTACGGACACGCCCGTGCACCACGCGCACGCACACACCCACACTTGCCACGGACCCGACGCGACCCAGCCTGCATCCGACGTGTCCGGCGCGCGCACGCACACGACGCGCACCCGACTCGGCTCGCCGTGGCTTATTGCCAACAGGCATCGCACGAGAGCATGGTGCACGTCCTCCTCTGCGTGGCCACATATGGTGCACGTTGGATTCAGTTGAATGTGCATGTAGGTCTTGGTAGCTTGCGTTGCAAGAGCCTCCTGAGCAGCTTTCCATGCGAAGATACGGACTTTAGCCGGCGCCCCATTTTTCCATACAAGGTCCCAGGCCGGCCGTCGCCCATCTGGCCGGACGCTAGCTCGAGGCCCCGTTGTTCTGCGCGGCCATGTATTCCTGCGTGGCCAATGCCAACCCTGGATAGCTCCTCCTTCACACGGCGTCCTAAGTTGCACGGGGGACACCGGCTCCTCCTTGACGCGGGCTCCCGACAGCGATGCCGGCACCAAACCCGATGAAGTAGAGCACCATCTTGGTAGGGCCCGAGTGCCTCAGGCTATCAACCTGAGCACTTCTTTTTTTTTTCAAACAACCTGAGCACATATTGTGCACCCACAAAATGGACAGCACAGGTATTGTTCTTTCAGTATATATAACAAGTTATTCCCTCTGTAAACTAATATAAGAGCATTTAGATCACTAAAGTAATGATCTAAACACTCTTATATTTATTTACGGAGGGAGGACATTGTACGCCCAATCCAAAGAAAACCGATGAAAACAGTGCAATAAACAATAAGAAAACTATAGAGGTAACAGAAACTCGCACACAACTACAATACTGGGATGACCCAATAACCTCTCTTTGTCCCCTGCCTTGGCGGAAGGACCACCACTCGTCCTTGACACTGATGGCCACCATGGTGGTGGGATTAAAGGAGAAGGTGAGTGGCGTTTGGGAACCCAGATATTGGGATGGGGCACATCGACTTCGATGATAGATGTCAAAGGGAGGCAAGACTGTAACCTATGTGTAGTGTCCATCATTCTTGCAACGGCTTCTACCGGGGTTGGAAGCATAGTGGTGGTGGGCTGGTCACCCCAAGTGGTTCTTCCCCGGTACACACAAGCTCATAGTTGTCCAGAGGTTGTTGTTGGACCCCAATTTTAATCTTCAATCTTGTTCTAGGGTAAATTTAACATGAGCAGCTTGTTAACTATAACATGTGAACCCTAGTAACTTTTAGCATTAGTAGCCTGATAGATTTAGTATAAAAATTTGATAACTATAACACGAGCAACCTGGTTATGTTTTTTGCACGCGACTAGAGATGCATGCTAGCGGTTGTGTTTTCCCAGGCGGAAAAATCCCCGATCAAACCAGGATGCATGCTCGCAGCTAGATGTCCGCTTTTACTAGACAAAAAAGTCGAACGGGGTCCATGCGGCGGTTGGCCGACTGGTTCTTCCGGGTGTGCACGAAGAAAGCAAAGAAGGGGACGTGCAGGAGGAGGGCAACAATTTTCTTTTCAGGTGCAATCCCTGACCACGTGATCCCCATCTCATGGCTCCCGAGCCATTCGTATCTCTCCCTATTCTCTAGTTACATTTACCGATTTTAAAACAGGACTATCAAATAATCTTTACAAATATTTTTTTTAATAAAAACAAGAAATGAAAAAAGAAGAATAGAAAATAAAAATAACAAGGTAAACATGAAAAGTTAAAAAATAAGAGAAAATGCAAACAAAAACCGGTTCCCTGAATCCACCTGGAAAATATGCACACGAAAAAAAGTTAAGAAGAAGAATCCACCAATGCTGGGGTTATTCTCGCCCGCTGCAAGACGTAGTCCCCTCTCGTGTTTGGCACCTATTTATTGGGTCATCCCAGTATTGTAGTTGTGTGCGAGTTTCTGTTACTTCTATAGTTTTCTTATTGTTTATTGCACTGTTTGCATCGGTTTTTTTTTCATTGGCTTCCTATAGCTTTTTTTTCTTCTTCGGTTATCACAGGTTTATTTAATTTTTAAGTTTTCTCTTTTTATTTGTATTCTTTTTTTAGAGACGCCTACATTTTTATACACATTGTATATTTATTGTATACATCAGAAATATTTTTTATACACATTTAACATTTTCTAAATATAAGATTGATATTTTTTGAAATATGTTTTGATGTCGTACAATTTTCTAAAAAATAAAAGTTTTTTATACACGTTTAAATTTTTTTAAATACATGATTGACTATTTTTTAAATACATATTTTTGAAAAAAATTGACACGTGTTAAAAAAATTCAAATACAGCTTGGTTTATTTTAATTGTACAAAAAATAAACAACACGAACGTTTGTTTACATTGGATAAACGTTTTAAATGTAACAAACATTATTTTGTATTGTAACATTTTAAATGTAATTTAGTTATTTTTTTATCGTAGCAAAATTTGTTTTAATTAAACGGACAGTTTTAAATGTTTTTACCGATAGCTAACATTTTTCTGAATTATACGGACAGTTTAAAATATCACAACATTTTTTAATGCTATCAAAATTTCAAAAACTTACGCTAATATTTTCTTTGCATGGCGTTACATTATTCAAGTTTGGTTAACAATTTGAATACCAATATTCTAAAAAATTTGAAAAAAGGATAGCTTGGATAGTTGCATGTTCAGTAAAATCGATAAATTATTAAATCAGTACCTACGCATTCTTGCCATCTAATTTTTCACTTCTTATCATATATCTGTGAGCAAGCTCGTATTTACAACTCCATAGTTTCTCCACAGCAAAAAGGGCTTTTTGCTCCCTTGCAAGCCCATATATTTATTGATAAGTGGTGCAATGTCTATTTGTTTCAGTTGTTTGTATCTATTTGTGTTACAAATCAATCATTTTCTTAACAATTTTGCAATGATTGTTTCCTAAAATGACAAGCTCCAAGGTGGCAAAAGCTAGTCCCTATGGAATGTCAGATAAAATGAGAGGAAAGTATTGGGTTAGTCTGCCTGGTGATATTTAACGAACATGTACATTTCGGGCAATTATGGTGTGCGTGTAGTGTTACTGACAGGTTACTTCCTGCCAATTATGTGTTTTGTCGCTCCCGTTAAACCCTCTCGACATTTTTTTCCACCTCAGCATCCTCACTGAGCTCACCGTCGTTGTTGAAGGCCGATCATCAAGCTTTTCTCCTTTTGCTTTCTTCTTCCTTCTCTTCAAGACCGAAGGTTGGAAGATCAAGCGACGGCCTGCATCTGAATCGAAGCTGCGGCTAAAACTGTTCCCTTCTGTTCTTCTGAAAGCAGAAAGCCTCCCTGGCAGTTTTCTTGGGCAGCTCCAGGCCAGCCCCGCTCATGTTGGCGACCGTATATAAAAATCCCGTCTCTCGTGTTTGGCTCTGCTTTTGGCCACCTCCGGGTGTTGCTTTCAGCTAGTCTAATAGTACACATTTATGGAGCTAATTAATCTACACGTGTGTGCAGCTCTCCACGTTCACGTGCCTCCATTAGACAGTCTCTCATTTGTTTTGCATCATGTGATCATATATACTTTACTACTTATATTTTTTTCCTCTCTTTGTTTCGTCGTATCCCCGGTGCACTTGCTGCTGTCGTCGTGTTGATGGCACGCAGCCCATGTTTCTTTCGGGTGCTGGAAGCGAGAGAGCATACTGTTAAGCGTTGGTAGTCGGGTGGGTTTTCCGGGAGTTCGTTTTCCTTTTGTTTTTCTTGTGCAGAGAGTTGTCTATCTCCTTGTGATCTTAATTTCTATGCCGTGATGTTCTGTGACTTGGGTCATTTTCCATCCATGGTGGCACGCCGGCAATCTACAAGAGGATTTGGAAGGGTCCAGCAAGCAAGCCTTGACACTCTCTGAAGCACACCTCCACCTCCCTGGGGCAGGCTCCTCACTAGCTCAACATTCACTGTCTGAAAGTGAGCACAGCACAGCATAGCTCCTCCAGTAGTGCAACAAACCAAGCGTCTACCCGAACTCCGATCGATCTCTTCAACAAGTCTGTGTTTCACTTGTAACATTCGTATGCAAGTGTGCGTGTTTTTCGAAACAGTGCCAAAAAATTTGTCCCATCCATTAATTAGGTAGAAGAGAGTTGTTCGATTAATTAACGGAAAATCAGGGCTAAATCCGTCACAAACCATCGAACAAGCGGCACACACACATGATGGTCTCAACAGAGAGGGTCTCACCAAGATACACCATGGCGTCATCGACATCACTTCTCCCCAACAGCTGTCATCGCCCTCTCTAAACTTCGAGTCCGACTTCGCAGACGAACATCGAACCTGTTAGAGATATATTTGGGTTACATGTGTTTGGTAGTCTAGGGTTTGTAATCCGTCTCCTACCTTATCTCTAGGAGAGGCGTCTTGCCCTCCAAGTCTTGTACTCAATATATACTCGCCCTCGAGACTCAATAATACATCCATCATATTCCAACAATCCCTATCTATCCCTTCTAACATGGTATCAGCCTTATCTCGATCCCGCGTCGCCCTCGGGGCGGTCGGCCTCCATGACCGCTGTCGGGGGCCGCGCCGCATGTACCTAGGGTCCATCCGTCGGTCATGTTGACCGGCTGCCCTAGAGAGTCTCTTTCCTGAGCCCTTACTCCGGGTTTTTCTCTCTCCCGCCGATCATCTTGATCGGCGTTTTCTTTTTGGTTTTCCGGTCTATGCTTGATCGGTTTGTGTCGCCCGCCGCCACCGTCGACCCCCACGCCTCTACTCCAACATCGGCGTCGACTACACAGGCCGCCTCGTCATCAACCACGTGGTCAGGCAGGACGCGCCGCCCAAGGGACGCCTTCGTGCGTCGCTACCGGCCGCTCGTCCGCGCGGTCTCCATCGCTGGTCCGTCTTCGTCGTCATTGCCCGGGACATCACCGCCAACGTCGCCATCGACTCCGATATGCGCGTTGTCCCCGCCATGGCGCATACAGCGTCGCCGTCGGTCTGATCAACCGATCACGCGCCCGTCTTCGCCAAGCACGTCCTCGAGCACGCGCCTACCGCCGATCGAGCCACAGGTTGCCGTCGCGTTGTCCCTTCGGACCGCTGCGTCGCCGCCCGAGGTCTTCCCATCGGCTGCCCCGATCCGCGTGCCGCTCCCGCCGACGCCCCTTCGGGTTGTCGCGTCGCGGAACGCGGTCCACGCCGCCACCCCCGAGATCCTCCCGCCCGCTACCCCCGTAGCCGCCGCCGCCTTTGCGTCGCCCCTTAGGGTTTTTTGCACCGCGGCACGCGGTCCACGCCGCCTCCCGTCGGGCCATCGCCCCCGGCTAGTGATTCTCCATGCGGCTGCCCCGACCTGCAAGTCGCCGCTACACCGCCTCTTCGGGCTGTAGCGCTGTGGCATGCGGTCACCGCCGGCGCCCGAGGCCGTCCCCGTGATACGTCCATTTTGCATCACGCTTTTATATCAATATTTATTGCATTATGGGCTATTATTACACATTATGGCACAATACTTATGCCTTTTCTCTCTGATTTTACAAGGTTTACATGAAGAGGGAGAATGCCGGCAGCTGGAATTCTGGGCTGGAAAAGGAGCAAATATTAGAGACATATTCTGCACAACTCCAAAAGTCCTGAAACTTCACGGAGAGTCATTTTGGATTTAATAAAAAAATATTGGTCGAAGAAAGTACCAGAGGGGGGCCACCTGCCATCCACAAGGGTGGAGGGCGCGTCCCCCCGTCCTTGTGGCCCCCCTGGCAGGCCTCCAACGCCCATCTTCTGCTATATGGTGTCTTTTACCCTGGAAAAAATCATAAGGAAGCTTTCGGGACGAAGCGCCGCCGTCTCGAGGCGGAACCTGGGCAGAACCAATCTAGAGCTCCGGTGGAGCTGTTCAGCCGGGGAAACATCCCTCCGGGAGGGGGAAATCATCGCCATCGTCATCACCATCGATCCTCTCATCGAGAGGGAGTCAATCTCCATCAACATCTTCACCAGCACCATCTCCTCTCAAACCCTAGTTCATCTCTTGTATCCGATCTTTGTCTCAAAACCTCAGATTGGTACATGTGGGTTGCTAGTAGTGTTGATTACTCCTTGTAGTTGATGCTAGTTGGTTTATTCGGTGGAAGATCATTTGTTCAGATCCTTAATGATAATTAATACTCCTCTGATAATGAACATGAATATGCTTTGTGAGTAGTTACGTTTGTTCCTGAGGACATGGGAGAAGTCTTGTTATAAGTAATCATGTGAATTTGGTATTCGTTCGATATTTTGATAAGATGTATGTTGTCTTTCCTCTAGTGGTGTTATGTGAACGTCGACTACTTGACACTTCACCATTGTTTGGGCCTAGGGGAAGGCATTGGGAAGTAATAAGTAGATGATAGGTTGCTAGAGTGACAGAAGCTTAAACTCTAGTTTATGCGTTGCTTCGTAAGGGGCTGATTTGGATCCATATGTTTCATGTTATGGTTAGGTATACCTTAATTCTTCTTTCGTAGTTGCGGATGCTTGCGAGAGGGGTTAATCATAAGTGGGAGGCTTGTCCATGGAAGGACAGCACCCAAGCACCGGTCCACCCACATATCAAATTATCAAAGTAACGAACGCGAATCATATGAGCATGATGAAAACTAACTTGACAACAATTCCCATGTGTCCTCGGGAGCGCTTTGCTTTATATAAGAGTTCGTCCAGGCTTGTCCTTTGCTACAAAAAGGATTGGGCCACCTTGCTGCACCTTGTTTACTTTTGTTACTTGTTACCCGTTACGAATTATCTTATCACAAAACTATCTGTTACCGATAATTTCAGTGCTTGCAGAGAATACCTTGCTGAAAACCGCTTGTCATTTCCTTCTGCTCCTCGTTGGGTTCGACACTCTTACTTATCGAAAGGACTACGATAGATCCCCTATACTTGTGGGTCATCAAGACTCTTTTCTGGCGCCGTTGCCGGGGAGTGAAACGCCTTTGGTAAGTGGAATTTGATAAGGAAACATTTATATAGTGTTCTGAAATTTACTGTCACTTGTTACTATGGAAAATAATCCTTTGAGGGGCTTGTTCGGGGTATCTTCACCTCGACCGGAAGAGCAAAGAGTTGCTCCTCAACCTACTGCACCTACTGAAAATATTTATTATGAAATTCCTTCGGGTATGATAGAGAAACTGCTAGCTCATCCTTACACAGGAGGTGGAACATTACATCCTGATATGCATCTAATCTATGTGGATAAATTTTGTGGATTATTTAAGCTTGCAGGTTTGCCCGAGGATGAAGTCAAGAAGAAGGTCTTCCCTTTATCTTTGAAGGAGAAGACATTGACATGGTATAGGCTATGTGATGATATTGGATCATGGAACTACAACCGATTGAAATTAAAATTTCATCAGAAGTTTTATCCTATGCATCTGGTTCATCGTGATCGGAATTATATATATAATTTTTGGCCTCGTGAAGGAGAAAGTATCGCTCAAGCTTGGGGAAGGCTTAAATCAATGTTATATTCATGCCCCAATCATGAGCTCTCAAGAGAACTTATTATTCAAAAAAATTATGCTCGGTTTTCTCATAATGATCAATCCATGCTCGATACTTCTTGTACTGGTTCTTATATGAAGAAGGATATTGAATTCAAATGGGATTTATTGGAAAGAATTAAACGCAACCCTGAAGATTGGGATCTCGACAAAGGTAATGAGTCAGGTATAAACCTTAAGTTTGATTGTGTTAAATCTTTTATGGATACCGATGCTTTTCGTGATTTTAGCACTAAATATGGACTTGACTCTGAGATAGTAGCTTCTTTCTGTGAATCCTTTACTACTCATGTTGATCTCCCTGTGGAGAAGTGCTTTAAATATCATCCTCCCATTGAAGTTAAAGTAATAGAACCTATTAAAGTTGAAAAAGAAACTATTACTTATAATGTTGATCCTATTGTTCCTACTGCTTATATTGAGAAACCACATTTTCCTGTTAGAATAAAAGATCATGCTAAAGCTTCAATTGTGGATCACCAACGACGGTTAAATCCTAAGATGAAAGAAGTGGTAAGAAATGAAATACTAAAGCTTCTGGAAGCAGTTATAATTTATCCTATTGCTGATAGTCAGTGGGTAAGTCATGTTCATTGTGTCCCTAAGAAGGAAGGTATTACTGTTGTTCCTAATGATAAGAATGAATTGATTCCACAAAGAATTGTTACAGGTTATAGAATGGTAATTGATTTTCGCAAATTGAATAAGGCTACTAGAAAATATCATTACCCTCTACCTTTTATTGATCAAATGATAGAAATACTATCCAAACATACACATTTTTGCTTTCTAGATGGTTATTCTGGTTTCTCTCAAATACCTGTGTCAAAAGATGATCAAGAGAAAACCACTTTTACTTGCCCTTTCGGTACCTTTGCTTATAGATGCATGCCTTTTGCTTTATGCAATGCACCTGCTACCTTTCAAAGATGTATGATGGCTATATTCTCTGATTTTTGTGAAAAGATTGTTGAGATTTTCATGGATGATTTCTCCGTTTACGAAACTTCTTTTGATGATTGCTTGAACAACCTTGATCGAGTTTTGCAGAGATGTGAAGAAACTAATCTTGTCTTGAATTGGGAGAAGTGCCACTTTATGGTTAATGAAGGTATTGTCTTGGGGCATAAAATTTCTGAAAGAGGTATTGAAGTTGATAAAGCTAAAGTAGATGCTATTGAAAAGATGTCGTGCCCTCAAGATATCAAAGGTATAAGAAGTTTCCTTGGTCATGCTGGTTTCTATAGGAGGTTTATTAAAGACTTCTCTAAAATTTCTAGGCCTCTCACGAATCTCTTGCAAAAAGATGTTTCTTTTGTTTTTGATGATGATTGTGTAGAAGCATTCGAAATACTTAAGAAAGCCTTAATCTCTGCACCTATTGTTCAGCCACCTGATTGGAATTTACCCTTTGAAATTATGTGTGATGCTAGTGATTATGCTGTTGGTGCTGTTCTAGGACAAAGAGTTGATAAGAAATTGAATGTTATTCAGTATGCTAGTAAAACTCTAGACAGTGCCCAGAGAAATTATGCTACTACTGAAAAAGAATTTTTAGCAGTTGTCTTTGCTTGTGATAAGTTCAGACCTTATATTGTTGATTCCAAAGTAACTGTACACACTGATCATGCTGCTATTAAATATCTTATGAAAAAGAAAGATGCTAAACCTAGACTTATTAGATGGGTTCTCTTGCTACAAGAATTTGATTTGCATATTATTGATAGAAAGGGAGCTGAGAACCCCGTTGCAGATAACTTGTCTAGGTTAGAAAATATTCTTGATGACCCACTACCTATTAATGATAGCTTTCCTGATGAATAATTAAATGTCATAAATGCTTCTCGCAATGCTCCATGGTATGCTGATTATGCTAATTACATTGTTGCTAAATTTATACCACCTAGTTTCACATACCAGCAAAAGAAAAAGTTTTTCTATGATTTAAGACATTACTTTTGGGATAATCCACACATTTATAAAGAAGGAGTAGATGGTGTTATTAGACGTTGTGTACCTGAGCATGAACAGGAACAGATCCTACGCAAGTGCCACTCCGAGTCTTACGGAGGACACCATGCTGGAGACAGAACTGCACACAAGGTATTGCAATCCAGTTTCTATTGGCCCACTCTCTTTAAGGATGCTCGTAAGTTTGTCTTGTCATGTGATGAATGTCAAAGGATTGGTAATATTAGTAGACGTCAGGAAATGCCTATGAATTATTCACTTGTTATTGAACCATTTGATGTTTGGGGCTTTGATTATATGGGACATTTTACTTCCTCTAATGGGTATACACATATTTTAGTTGCTGTTGATTACGTTACTATGTGGGTAGAAGCTATTCCAACTAGTAGTGCTGATCATAACACTTCTATTAAGATGCTTAAAGAAATTATTTTTCTGAGGTTTGGAGTCCCTAGATACTTGATGACTGATGGTGGTTCACATTTTATTCATGGTGCTTTCCGTAAAATGCTTGCTAAATATGATGTTAACCATAGAATTGCATCTCCATATCATCCTCAGCCTAGTGGTCAAGTAGAATTGAGCAATAGAGAGATTAAATTGATTTTGCAAAAGACTGTTAATAGATCTAGAAAGAATTGGTCTAAGAAACTTGATGATGCATTATGGGCTTATAGAACTGCTTATAAAAACCCTATGGGTATGTCTTCATATAAAATGGTCTATGGAAAGGCTTGTCACTTACCTCTTGAATTAGAACATAAAGCTTATTGGGCAATTAAAGAGCTCAACTATGATTTCAAACTTGCCGGTGAGAAGAGGTTATTTGACATAAGCTCGCTTGATGAATGGAGAATCCAAGCATATGAGAATGCCAAGTTGTTTAAAGAAAAAGTTAAAAGATGGCATGACAAAAGGATACAAAAGCGTGATTTTAATGTAGGTGATCATGTTTTGCTATACAACTCTCGTTTAAGATTTTTTGCAGGAAAGCTTCTCTCTAAATGGGAAGGTCCTTACATTATCGAGGAGGTCTATCATTCCGGCGCCATAAAAATCAACAACGCCGAAGGCACAAATCCAAAGGTGGTAAACGGTCAAAGAATCAAACATTATATCTCAGGTACTCCCATAAATGTTGAGACCAATATTATTGACACCGTAACACCGGAGGAGTACATAAGGGACACTTTCCAGAATATTTCAGACTCTGAAAAGGAATAGGTATGTGGTACGGTAAGTAAACCGACTCCAAAACATTTCCAATGATAATCTTTCTCTGTTTTGGAATATTTAAAAATTAGGAAAATTAGAAGTAGTCCAAAAGAGACACGAGGCGTCCACAAGGGTGGAGGGCGCGCCCTACCCCCTGGGCACGCCCCCCGACCTTGTGGCCACCTTGTGTGCCCTCCGGACTCCGTTTTCTTGCATAATACTTCTTTTGGTTGGTAAAAATTTATTATATAATCTCCCGAAGGTTTTGACCACCGTACCACGACAAAATCTTCTGTTTTTGTTTTGAGTTGTTTCAGCAGCAGATTTAGAGCAAGATGTCTTCGCAAGAGTCGGTCGAGGAGAGTCGTGTATCTCACCCGACACCGGGCTCAAGAGCATACAGCGAAGCTGACCACTTTGGGCAATCAACGGAGGAAGAGAATCACATCCTAAGGGGCATCATCGCCAAGAATATCACATCACCACCTCCGAAGAAAGAGACATAAATACATGGGTATGGGCACTCCCCTTGGCAATTGTCAAGTTTGGGGGAGGTGCCCCGGTATTGTATCACCATCACATCTTTATCTTTATCGTTTTTCTTAGTTCGATCTTTTTGGTTATATCTTGATCTAGTAGAATAAAGTTTTAGTATAATCTAGCTTTGAGTTTTGCTTTATGTTCCCTCTAAGTAATCGAGTCCATGAGCTATATATAATAAAAAGTAGTTTGGAGTTGAGGGCTTTGCTTTGTTGCTATGATCTTGAGGGAATAAAAATAAGAGAAAGAATAAAAAGAAATAAAAAGATCATATATTGATCTTATGGGGAGTAATGACTTCACATATAAAGAGTATGATGAATAAAATCTGTTGAGAGTTGACAAACAAAGTTTTGGTCATTGTTGCAATTAATAGGAAGTAATAAAGAAAGAGAGGCTTTACATATTAATATACTATCTTGGACATCTTTTGTAATTGTGAGCACTCATTAAAATATGACATGCTAAAAAGTTGATATTGGACAAGGAAGACAACATAATGGGTTATGTTTTCTTATATCCGAATAGAAGTTATATTGTCATGGATCCTCCAACATGTTGAGCTTGCCTTTCCCTCTCATGCTAGCCAAATTCTTTGCACCAAGTAGAGATACTACTTGTGCTTCCAAACATCCCTAAACCCAGTTTTGCCATGAGAGTCCACCATACCTACCTATGGATTGAGTAAGATCCTTCAAGTAAGTTGTCATCGCTGCAAGCAATAAAAATTGCTCTCTAAATATGTATGATCTATTAGTGTGAAGAAAATAAGCTTTATATGAACTTGTGATATGGAAGAAATAAAAGCAACCGACTGCATAATAAAGGTCCTTATCACAAGGGGCAATATAAAGTGATATTCTTTTGCATTAAGATTTTATGCATCCAACCATAAAAGCGCATGACAACCTCTGCTTCCCTCTGCGAAGGGCCTATCTTTTACTTTTATCTTCTACCCTTATACAAGAGTCATGGTGATCATCACCTTTCCTTTTTACACTTTTTCCTTTGGCAAGCACTATGTGTTGGAGAAAGATCCAGATATATATATCCACTCGGATGTAGGTCATCATAAAGTATTACTGTTGACATTACCCTTGAGGTAAAAAGTTGGGAGGCGAAACTATAAGCCCCTATCTTTCTCTATGTCCGACTGAAGCTTTGAACCCATAAGTATCGCGTGAGTGTTAGCAATTGTGAAAGACTAAATGATAGTTGAGTATGTGGACTTGCTGAAAAGCTCTTGAATTGACTATTTCCGATGTTATGATAAATTGCAATTGTTTCAATGACTGAGATCATAGTTTGTTAGTTTTCAATGAAGTTTTTTATTCATACTTTACCTTGTGAATGAATTGTTACTTTGGCATAAGAAATTATATGACAATATATGTTACTGTTCTAAAGATGATCATGATGCCCTCATGTCCGTATTTTATTTTATCGACACCTCTATCTCTAAACATGTGGATATATTTTTCGATATCGGTTTTCGCTTGAGGACAAGCGAGGTCTAAGCTTGGGGGAGTTGATACGTCCATTTTGCATCATGCTTTTATATCAATATTTATTACATTATGGGCTGTTATTACACATTATGGCACAATACTTATGCCTTTTCTCTCTTATTTTACAAGGTTTACATGAAGAGGAAGAATGCCGGCAGCTGGAATTCTGGGCTGGAAAAGGAGCAAATATTAGAGACCTATTCTACACAATTCCAAAAGTATTGAAACTTCACGGAGAGTCATTTTGAATTTAATAAAAAAATATTGGGCGAAGAAAGTACCAGAGAGGGGCCACCTGCCATCCACAAGGGTGGAGGGCGCGCCCCCCGTCCTTGTGGGCCCCCTGGCAGGCCTCCGACACCCATCTTCTGCTATATGATGTCTTTTACCCTGGAAAAAATCATAAGGAAGCTTTCGGGACGAAATGCCACCGTCTCGAGGCGGAACCTGGGCAGAACCAATCTAGGGCTCCGGCGGAGCTGTTCTGCCAGGGAAACATCCCTCCGGGAGGGGGAAATCATCGCCATCGTCATCACCATCGATCCTCTCATCGAGAGGGGGTCAATCTCCATCAACATCTTCACCAGCACCATCTCCTCTCAAACCCTAGTTCATCTCTTGTATCTGATCTTTGTCTCAAAACCTCAGATTGGTACCTGTGGGTTGCTAGTAGTGTTGATTACTCCTTGTAGTTGATGCTAGTTGGTTTATTCGGTGGAAGATCATTTGTTCAGATCCTTAATGATAATTAATACTCCTCTGATTAGGAACATGAATATGCTTTGTGAGTAATTACGTTTGTTCCTGAGGACATGGGAGAAGTCTTGTTATAAGTTATCATGTGAATTTGGTATTCGTTCGATATTTTGATAAGATGTATGTTGTCTTTCCTCTAGTGGTGTTATGTGAACGTCGACTACATGACACTTCATCATTGTTTGGGCCTAGGGGAAGGCATTGGGAAGTAATAAGTAGATGATGGGTTGCTAGAGTGACAGAAGCTTAAACCCTAGTTTATGCGTTGCTTCGTAAGGGGCTGATTTGGATCCATATGTTTCATGCTATGATTAGGTATACCTTAATTCTTCTTTCGTAATTGCGGATGCTTGCGAGAGGGGTTAATCATAAGTGGGAGGCTTGTCCAAAGAAGGACAGCACCCAAGCACCGGTCCACCCACATATCAAATTATCAAAGTAACGAACGTGAATCATATGAGCATGATGAAAACTAACTTGACAACAATTCCCATGTGTCCTCGGGAGCGCTTTGCTTAATATAAGAGTTCGTCCAGGCTTGTCCTTTGCTACAAAAAGGATTGGGCCACCTTGCTGCACCTTGTTTACTTTTGTTACTTGTTACCCGTTACGAATTATCTTATCACAAAACTATCTGTTACCGATAATTTCAATGCTTGCAGAGAATACCTTGATGAAAACCGCTTGTCATTTCCTTCTGCTCCTCGTTGGGTTCGACACTTTTACTTATCGAAAGGACTACGATAGATCCCCTATACTTGTGTGTCATCACCCCGTGATTGCATCGACCTGCGAGCCACCGCTACACCGCCTCTTTGGGCAGTAGCGCTGCAGAACGTGGTCCCCGCCCCGCTCTGAGGTCTTCCCGCCGTCGCTCCCACCTGCCAGCCGCCGCTACATCACCCCTTCGGGGCATAGCGTTGCGGCCCGCGGTCCACTCCGTCGTCCGCGTGCGTCGCCTTCCCGTGGTATGCGCCGTGCTGCCTCCCTTGGCGCGGGAACGCCACCGTCCGCGCCGGTCTTTGTCATGCTGTTGAGTTCCTCGCCTACTTCGAGCATCGCCGCCGCGCTCCTAACCTAGCCGCCGCCGCCGCCGCTACCCCCGTAGCCGCCGCCGCCCGTCCACCTCCTTCGTCTTCGTCCAGCACCAGCCCGTCGCCAGCGTCGCTATCATCTACCCCGACCACTCCGTCTACTCCAACAACCGCGGGCGACATCGACCCCGCGTCGTTGGACGCCGCAACCGTTGTCGAGTCCTTCTCTGCTGGCCTCTCCGACTCCTCGACATGGCGTACAGTTCGTGCAGGTCCCTCGTCTACGCATGCCCGGTGCTGGCAACACCGATGCGTGCCTTCCTCCACGACGTGTCCCCGGGCCTGGCAAGCCTGGTCGGCGCTTCGTCTTCGTCCGTCTACGCATGTTCGGTGCTGGCAACACCGATGCGTGCCTTCGTCTACGACGTGTCCCTGGGTTTGGCAAACCCGGCGCGACGCCTCGTCAACATCGTCCTCTACCTGGCGCACCCTACTTCGACACCACTGCGCCCATGACTAACTCGGCGCCTCTTTGCGCCCGCGGCTCCACGGCGACTCTCTCGACACCAGCTACCCCGAGTCGACATCGACCACGGCGTTCTTCGCACGGCTACCTCGACCACGGCTACACCACCCTACGCTCTTGATTACCTCGACATTGGCACAAAGGGTTATCATCCGCTTGAGCAACTCGTCGGTTTCCTCTACAGTCAACGCATCCGCGACGCGACACTGTCCACGACGCTCCTGCTATGACTGGGGGGGAGGGATGTCAGTCCGTCGGCTGCTATTCTCTCCAGTCTGACCGTCCGCGTCGCTCCTGTTGTTCGCAACGCTACCGCTATGACTGCGGGGGGATGTTAGAGATATATTTGGGTTACATGTGTTTGGTAGTCTAGGGTTTGTAATCCGTCTCTTACCTTATCTCTAGGAGAGGCGTCTTGCCCTCCAAATCTTGTACTCAATATATACTCGTCCTCGAAGCTTAATAATACATCCATCATATTCCAACAATCCCTCTCTATCCTTTCTAACAGAACCAACAAAATTAATTTTCATAAGAGCGAGCTTTTCTGCTTCGGCGATGCTGCAGAGTCCGCAGCTGAGTATGCTGACATTTTTGGCTGCCAGCTTGGACAGTTCCCGATTAGGTATCTCGGTATTCCGATTCACTATCGGCGTTTAACTATCGCTGAGTGGAAGCATGTGGAAGAGAGACTTGAGAAACGGCTAGCCAGCTGGAAAGCCAAACTCTTGTCATATGGGGGACGATTGATTTTGATCAATTCCGTCCTCAGCAATATGGTTCTATACATGTTGTCTTTCTTCCACTTACCGAAAGGGGTTCTTCAGCGTCTAGATTACTTTAGATCCAGATTTTTTTGGCAATGCGATAATGAATCCAAGAAATATCGTCTGGCTAGGTGGACTGTATTATGCCGTCCTAAAAGTCAAGGGGGGCTCGGAATTCAAGATCTTGAGATTAAAAACATCGCTCTTCTCAGTAAATAGGTCTACAAATTACTCACTGAGAATGGAGTATGGCAGGAAATCATTCGTAACAAATACGTGGGGTCCAAAGCCATTTCTCAAGTTCATTGGAAACCCGGCGATTCACATTTTTGGTATGGTGTCATGAAGGCCAAGGAATTCTTTTTTCAATTTGGTACTTTCTCAGTCAGGGATGGTTCTCAGGTTCGATTCTGGGAAGATACCTGGCTAAACGACACCCCACTTATGGTGCAGTACCCTAGCTTGTACAGGATTGTCAGACATAAATTTGTCACGATCAAACAAGTTTTGGGACAAGAAAACCCCGATATTTCTTTTCGTAGGGATCTCTTGGGCCCTCGTCTGGCAGCATGGAATGAATTACTCTCTCGTATGGAGGACATTCAACTGACAAGCGAGCCGGACAAGTTTCGATGGAAACTACACCAAAACGGTAGTTTCTCAGTCAAGTCCTTGTACGATGCGATGACTCATATCGATGTTCCAGTTGATAACAAAAAATTGTGGAAGCTAAAAATACCTCTGAGAGTGAAGATATTCCTCTGGTTTTTAAGCAGAGGGGTCATCTTAACTAGAGATAACCTGGCACGACGTAACTGGCAAGGTAGTAAGACATGTGTCTTTTGCCAACATGACGAGTCTATCAAACACTTATTTTTTGAGTGTAAGTTTGCTCGCGCAGTATGAGCCATAGTTCAAATAGCTTCAAATCTATACCCCCCACGTAGTGCACGTAACATGTTCGGCAATTGGTTGCGGGGTATTGATAAACAATTTTCTGCACATATTCTTGTGGGGGCGGCTGCCTTATGCTGGGCATTGTGGCTTACCAGGAATGATGTGGTTTTTAATAATAAATGTGTTTCCTCTCCTGTGCAGGTTATTCATGCATGTACGCGATGGCTCCGTACTTGGTCTATTCTGCAGAAGTCGGAGGACAGAGACCTCTTTATGATGATGTCTACACGGCTGGAGCGTACGGCCAGAGAGGTTTTCTCCCACCATGGATGGCGGTGTAATCTCCGTATAGGATCTGCCCCACCTTAGGCTGGATTGATTTACTTTTGCTGCAAAACAATGTTTATTTTTTGTTGTTTGGACTTGTTGGCTATGTGCATCATGTTATGCAGAGGCCGGGCATTCTTTGAATGCGGTTGTATCACCTTGATAAATCAATTCAATGATACGTCCTTTATCGAAAAAAACAGAACCAACCCTCGCCGTAGAGGCCATGCAGAAACAAGAAGACTCGTGTGCCAGGGGTGGCATTCTCTGTTCCGTTGGAAACAAATTTCTGGGTTTCCATATGATTTACCTTGCTTCCTTGGTCCAGGGGTGGCATTGAACACGATCCGGGACCGGCACATGAATTGCACGAGCGTGCAGATAAATGTTCAATAATGCACCGGTCCATACGTACGGTGCATGCATGGCCTGTAGCAACCTTAGGTGCTAGCGACGTAACTAGATTTGCAGTGATCTTGGAAGCTAGCAGCTATAGCGTACGTGCAGCCGTTCAGGCATTGCAATCCAAGCAGCAGCACGTTGCTTTGTCACCGGCCATAGATAAAACTCAATCGCGGAGGATGGTGTTGCCGGGTGCCACCACGAAGCTCCCCGGCGCTGCTGTTTTACAACCTGCCTTCGAAATTAATTGTCGCTGAAATGAGTGTATCTAATACAGCGTGCCCTATGCAAAATTGCGGCGACGTTCCAAAACGGCCGGGCGGCCTTCTTCTGGCGCGGTGTGGGCGTTTGTGTGCCTGTGTCGGCGTCTCGCCCGAGTGGCAATATCGATTTCACGACAACTGTGATCTACCCATACCTACAAGCAAGCAAGTACTGACCACATGCCAGCGACTTGTGTCTGTGAAGCCACGAGAGAAACATCTTGCGTCCATCCAATATACACGTATGGTAGGTACCAAATGTCCAAATCTACCAGTGCATTTGGAAGTCAAGTAAGTCTGAACTCTGAAGCCATCGCCTTCGGGTCTATAGCTGAGCATCCGTTGTCCGAAAGTGACCACAGCCCAACTCTCCGGTGGACCAAACCAAACCGAACGTGCACCGGGGGTACGTACTCTCTCTGTTCAATAAAGTTGTTGGTTTGTATCGGCTTTCGTCCGTTTTTTTTTTATTATCTGGACAATTCTCTTCTACCTTCGTTTTGAAAAAAAATTGTTAGGCATACACTCTCTATAGTGTCAAAAATGTCTTATATTTTGAGACAGAGGGAGTAGTTATTATGGATGTTTTCACACGGCAATTTTTTACGTGAAATGTTGTAAATGTTCTCATGCCAATTTGCTTCTCATGGCAATTACGTAGATAATCATCATAAGAACATCTCCAGCAGCCGCACTATATAAGCGCCGCGCTGGAAAATTTGTGTTTTTTGCGCGCGCGCAGCCGCTCCGGACGCTCCAGCGGAGGCGCAAAAACCGCGAGCGCGGAATAAGTAGTTCAGCGCGCGGGGCAAAACGGCATCGCGCCGTTTATTTGCTGCGCCCGCTCCCGCGCACTGCACACTCGAGCGCCCGCGCCGCGACTTCCACCTACCCCAATCCAGGCGCTGGCGCCGCCGCCCGCACCACCCCATTTTTTCCGGCGACCATTCCGGCGCTTCCCTGGCCTATCCCTGCGTCGCCGCTGCTTCCTCCGTCTCCCTCCAGCCGCCGCCGCCCCTCGCGCGCGCCATTCCTCCGACGAACAGCACCCGGCCGCCCACTGCCGCTCGGCGCCCACAAGGTGTTCGATAAAACGCTTGCAAGGTATGTATTGCTTCAACTTCACATTTTTTACATGAATTTGGTCCATGTTGTTTGTAGTTTTTATAGACTAGTTTAAATTCAACATTGTAGATGAGTTCGTCATATGATTCTTCCGAAGAAGAATTTGATATTGAAGAGGAGGAGGACCTTGCAATGATCCTAGCTATGCACATCAATAAAAAACCGAAGCACGGTGGTTCGGTTATGGGTCGGCAGAAAATTTGGAGGGACAAGATCGATGCCGACAACAGATTGATGAGGCACTAGTTTGTGGAGAATCCCACATACCCCGAGTCGTACTTCCGGCGCCGGTTTAGGATGAGCACCGAGTTGTTCAGGCGGATTGCAGAGAAACTGGCGAACCATGATCGGTTTTTTCAGCAAAGGAGGAATGCCGCCGGAGAACTCGGGCATAGCACCTTTCAGAAGGTGACAGCCGCTTTGCGTATGTTGGCATACGGTATTCTTTGATCTAGTTGATGACCACTTGGCCATGGATGAGAGTCAAGCCATCATGTGTGTCAAGCGCTTCGCAGTCGGAATTGTGCAAGTGTTTGGCCCGGAGTATTTGAGATCTCCCAATGCTGAAGACGCCGCAAGGCTTTTGGAGATGAACAAAGCTCGCGGGTTCCCAGGTATGCTTGGCTCAATAGATTGCATGCATTGGAGTTGGAAGAATTGTCCTAAGGCATGGCATGGGCAATTCCACGGCCAAAAAAAGAGTTCAACTATAATCCTTGAAGCGGTGGCCGATCAAGAGACTTGGATTTGGCATGCTTTTTTTGGAATACCTGAATCTTTGAATGACATCAACGTTGTTAATCGGTCACCACTCATGAATAAGATTGCAAATGGTGAACTGTCATCGGTGCAGTTTGTAGCAAATGGCCATATATACAACTATGGTTACTATCTTGCAGATGACATCTACCCAAAGTGGCAAACATTTGTGAAGCCGTTGAAAAAACCGAAAGGTAAAAAAAATCTTGATTTCCACAATGCTCAGGCGGCGGCGAGGAAAGATGTGCAGAGAGCTTTTGGGATTTTGCAAGCCCAATTTGCCATTGTGAGAGGACCGGCCAGATTTTGGGATCAAAAAATGCTTTGGTACATCATGCATGCTTGTGTGATCATGCACAACATGATCATCGAGAATGAGCGTGGCCAAGATTTAGACTACTCTCAGTATGAGCTCTTGGGACATCCCGTGCGAGTGCGGCGGAGGGCAGCGAGGGTGGCCCGATTTGTTGCCTCCTATCATGCCATTCGACATGCCAAAACGCGTGATGATCTTTAGAAGGATCTCATCGAGGAGTGGTGGGCATTGAATGGCCGACAAAGAGCATCATGATTTGTATGTTTGATGTTGTATTGTTGAACTATTTGTTGTATTGCAAGATAAACTATTTGTTTGAGTTGTAATAATAAAATTGAACTATTTATTGTTGATTTATTTTGTTTGTGTTTGATCTTCTTGGTTGCGTTTGGTGTGCATATGTTCTTTATGCTGAGCGCGTGCGCAGTTTTTTTGCAGCGACTGCTGGAGCAGCTCGCGCGCGCTATATTTTGCGGCGGCCGCTGGAGCCAGCGCTTCGAGGCGCGCAAAAACTCACGATTCCGGCACTGTATACGCTTTTTTAGCGCGCCACGCGTTGCGCGGCTGTTGGAGATGCTCTAAGATCATAAACTGTTTTTTTGACACATGCTAGCAGTGCCATGTGCAAATTTATTATAGGCAGCATGGCAATTTCACTATTTAAACCATTTAGATCGTGGTACTTTTATCTTAAGTACCATGGCAATATTTTAGTTAGAGGATGACATTTTTTAAAATTAGACCATGGAAATTTCAAGTTATATACCATGGCAAAATAAATATCTTTAGATCACGGCAATTTCTGTAGTTACATCATTCCTTTTTTATTCATTAGGGCATGGTACTTTTACTATTCAAACCATGGTAATTTTATTTAGTTAAGCAATGGTAGTTTATTTTTTTGTAGCACGGCATAATTTGTGCACCATTCAATTTTTTTAAAAGAGCATGGAATTTTGATTTTAAAAGAGCATGAATTTTATTTTGTAGAGCATGGCATTTTAATTTTTAAAGAGCATGACTTTTTTTGTAGAGCATGAAATTTTGATTTTTAAAGAGCATGACCTATTTTTGTAGAGCATGAAATTTTTATTTTAAAAAGAATGATATTTTATTATAGAGAGCATGGCATTTTTTTGTACAAGCATGGCACTTTTATTTTAAAAACAATGACATTTTTATTACAGAGAGCATGGCATCTTTTCAACAGAACATGTCACTTTTATTTTAAAAACGATGGCATTTTATTATAGAGAGCATGTCATGTTTTCAGTAGAGCATGGCATTTTTTTACAAGCATGGCACTTTTATTTTTTTAAACAATGGTATTTATTATAGAGAGCATGTCATTTTTTGAACATGATGGCATTTTTCTTGTGCAGGTAATTTTTTTAAAATATGATGGTGTTATTTTTTTTTTTGAACAATGTTTTTGCACTTGTTTTGGAAAAAGGGTTGTAGCCTGCTGCTGCGTTTTTGGGCCTGGTGCTAATTGATGTGAGTAGGCTGGCGAACCGGGGGGGGGGGGGGGGGGGGGGGCGGGGCGGATTTGAAATGGAGGGAGTAGATCCATTCTTTCTGGGGATTTCTTAGCTTAAGCTGATTTTCCTTGCTGTATTTCTTGGGCCAGGGGTGCCGTTGAAAACGACGAGCCCGGACTTTGACATGAATTGGGCGTGCGTAGATAAATGTTCAATAATGTATCGGTCCATACGATACGCTGCATGGGCCTGTAGCGATCTTAGGTAGTACCAGTGATATAACTCGACGTGCAGCAATCTTGGAAGCTAGCTGCCATAGCATGGCCACATGACATGGCAGGGCATTTCATCTCCACACGTGCCTATGGCAGCGCAGCACGTTGCCTTGTCACCAGGCATAAATGAAATAAATGATCCCTACGAGATCTGTAGTGTACGTTTTAATTGATCGACGGCGTAAATCGAATTATTATACATGCAAAATCGGCGTAAGTTTCCGCACAATTTCGCCGTTCCAAAGGGCTGGCCGGCCTTCTTCTGGCCCAGTGTGAATATCTCTGTCTTTGTGTCGGCGTCTCCCCAACGGCAGCCACTTGTGTCGATCTCACGACAACTGTCACCCACAAAGCAGGCTTGTGTGAGCACGAAAGGAGGAAAGGTGTTGTTTTACTGGAGTATGAAGCTACGAGAGCAACGTTTTGCATCCATCCAATATACACGTATGGTACCAAATCTACCAATGCACTTGGAAGTCGAGCGAGTCTGAACTCTGAACTCTGAGGCCATCGCCTTCGTGCCTCTAGCTGAGCATCCGTTGTCTGAAAGCGACCACAGCCCAACTCTCCGGTGGACCAAACCAAAACCAAACCAAACCGAACGTGCACCGGGGGTACGTACTATCTCTGTTCAATAATGTTAGGCATATGGTTTCGACAGATTTGTCGGTTTACACGCAAGTGTCACCCTAGGCCTCTGCGGTTTCGATTAATTTTCATCGTCTTTTTTGGAGAAATTTACGAGCTTATATGTTTTTTTAGGAGAAGTAACAATTGACTATGTGTATTGCCAAAGGTTGGTCCAAGAGACGAACCGTACTATCTGAATCTGAGCCTGAGCCGTCGTTCCCTGTTACAGGCATACAGTTTCCTCGGTTACTCCTGCATTGTTACAAATTGTTGCCATCTGTAATAATAGTAAAAGTAGTAGCTCCTGCTTAAGATTCTTCACATAAATATGCATTCCAGTATTTTGGGCAGGCCGATCTGAGCATGCATGCATTGGATTGGTTCGGACAATGTGCTATCACTGTTTCGGAGCAGTGCTGTCTGGTATGCGTACGAACTGAGAGTTACTTCTGCATGTCATGCATGTTGGATCCGTATATAAGTAGGTCGGGTCCAAGTCCAACGATCGTAGGATTTAATAGATCGAAGAGCACAGCTTTGCATAATTGCTGGAATACCCTAGTGGTGGTAGCTATTATAGCAAGGTTCGGATCCGAGGCTGAGATGAATGGAAACAACGTCATTTACCATGAGAGTCAAATGAAATGTTCCAAAAGATGCAACTAGTTCCTCAGTTATGAAATGTTCCATATTAGGCTAGTGTCGATTTCTCTCACTTGTTACAATAGTGGCCACTTCATATATATAAATGCCACTTGGTTGAAACATGTTGGAGGTGATCTTAGGAGTATCGTCTACCAAGCTAATCATTTTCTGATGTTTACTACTTCCAATGTGCTGGATACATCCGTTTTAGCAACAACTAATATAAAACAGAGGGAGTAGCTTAGCGACAACTAATATAGAATGGAGGAAGTATCAAGCTAATGCAACTATGAACCAACACCTAGCTGGAGAACAAATATTCCTCAGCTACGTGAATCTTCAATAGTTGGCCTTTTTGTACTACAAATCTACAATAGATACCGGCATTTACTTCTTATTTCCTGGAAGGTAAGCTGGTAGTGCACCAGTGGCGGCGCCAGGATTCAAGTGGCGTGTATTCATTCTGAACCTGGGTATTCATTTTGCCAAAATCTTCGGTGTTTTTGCTAAAATTTTCACTGATCTACCAAGAAATTTCAAGGTTTTGTCAAAACCATGGGTATTCACTTGCATGCAGGTGCATACACCTGGCACCGCCACTGTAGTGCACAATCACATGGGCTTATGATCAGAGTTGAGCTCTCCCCTTAAAGAAAGAAAACTTTGACAGAGAGAGAGAGGTGATATGTCTTAATCCAAGCACATTCTCCCCTCCTTCCTCACAAAATATTCATATATTTTGGGATTGATTTGTTGGTGATTGCCTGCTTCTTAGTTGACCTTAGCTACTACACACGATATACACCGACATTTACCATAAAAAAAACCCATGTAAACAACAACCCGGACGCGTCGCTGGGTTGGGGGAGGGGGGGGGGGGGGGGGGGCTAACATATCCGCCTACGCATCATGTTCCTGAATATCGTGTGTAATTGGTATCAAAATGATATAGTATCTTTCTTTTTTGCGGGAAAAAATGATATAGTATCTTCTTTCTAAAGAAAGATATTACTCTTCATTGAGAAAATACCAGCATTTAGCTCTTAACATCTGAAGATATATAAAGCTGGTAGGACGCGATCACATGGGCTTATCAAAATTGACCTCTCGCCAGAAAGAAAGAAAATTTGATAGAGAGAGAGGTGGTCTGTCTTAATCGCAGCACATTCTTCCCTCCCACCTCATAAAATACCCTTCTACTATTATTTTATTGATTTGTTGTTGATTGCCTGCCTCTCTAGTCCAGGTAATATTAGTCTACTTTTGCGTGCACTTATGCCCCTGCTCTAACTTATATACTGTACTTATTATTGGTGATACTCACCATGTCTGTTAGTACTGATACTGAACGTAGTTCAGTTCATGCATGTGGCTTTGATACAGAAAACTGTACTACGTACTGTGATGTGTCGGTGACACTCGGGGCCCACGTACTGAAATGGCCTGCAATATGACGTGGCAAGTGCGGATGGAATCTGAGAGCTGAAGGACATGTCCATTGTTGCACCTTGTTCCTTTTTTTTTTGCGGGTGTTGCACCTTGTTCATGATGATGAGCTTGATGCAATCATGCACATGCACGACGGCCACCGGCTTTCTGGATACTGTAATTGGTTTGTCAAACGCTCAAACGCTCGCCGACCCGCCCGGGCACGCTTTAAATTTCAGTAGTTGCATCCGGACATCTTATACTAGATTCTTAAATCCATACAAAGACTTGCAAACGAAATAAACCTACGTACTACGTCGATCACCTAACTACTCATCGTCGGAGATGTCGACGATCTCCGTGCCCGGCTCCGGCAGCATTGGCGGCAGCTGCAGCTCTGGCTCCTCTGGCTGCTCCGCTCCGTCCTCCTCCACCTCAATCTCCGTGTCGAGTTCGGCGAAGAGCGCGTCCGACGCCGCCTACTCCTGCCGGAGGAACGCCCGATTGGCCTCCACGTAGGCCTCATCCTGGATGGACTCCAGGATGGCCTGCTGCTCCGCCATCTTGTCGGACTGGGCGACGGCGAACTCCACCTCCGCCTGCTCCATGTTGAAGCCCGACAGCTGCTGCTCCGCTTCCTCCGCCTCCTCTGCCTCCTCCACCTCCATCGGAGTCAGCTCCTCCTCCTTCTCTTCCCCGGCTGCTCCTCCTGCCCCTCCGGCTCCGGCGAGTTCGGAGGCAGCCCGACAGCGATGCGGGCGGCTTGTCTCGCACGGATCTCCTGCTAGATCTCGTAGCGGCGCTCCAGCCTGAGCATTGTGTAGTAGGTGATCATCCTCCGGACCATGGCGGAGCGCCGGAGTGTGGGCAAAGCGTCGGAGCAGGAGAGGGAGGAGGTGGATGGGCTCGGACTGGCGGCGCAGAGAGGGGGGAAGTCGATGGACTAGGGTTGCGGGACTCCGGCCCGGTTAAATAGGCGGATTTGCTCTCGGGCGGCGAGCCAGAGCGGCGCCACGCGGCGTTCACACCGCGACGACGGAGGAGGCGTCCGTCGGACCGCCGGGTTTCCGGGCGAGTCCGCATGGGACCCCTTCGTCAGTCCTACGTGGCGGGCGTGCCTAGGCGGCCTCATATCCGCCCCATATTTGGGCTGGATATGAGGGGTGCCGGTCAGCCCGGGCGCTTCAGGCCCGTTTGAGGGGGCCGTGTGGGTCAAAAAATTGTGACCGGTCAATGACCGGGCGGCCCGTCCGGGCGTATGAAGCGGGTTTGGGGCGCTCGGCTGTAGATGCTCTAAGGGCATATGCAAACTGGACTCGCAAACGTCTGAAGTGAGTTGTTCGGACGCAGTTTGCCATCCAGTGTCGTCCTGAATCGGACGTCCATTTTCCGGCAAAGCGGAAGCAAACTGGGGGGCTTAATTTGCCGGAGTTCGTAGACAAGCCATGTAGGACTCCGACACCCATGGCCCACCCAAAACCCCGCCTAGACCCCGCGTCTTGATCATTCCCTTTTTATCTGCATCTGCTTTCTCCCTCGCTGCCGCACGCTGCTCTACCACCCCAGCCACCCACCAAGCCCTTCCCGGAACTTTGCGACCTCCATCGCTACACCCGGCATCCACATCGCTTGTCCTTCGCCACCGGTCCAGACCACTCACCCATCCGCCGCGCATGTACCATCCACCCCCTACAAGGGTCACCACGCCCAATAAGTGTTTGGTGAAATGCCCATGCTAATTTTTTGTCCCTTCTTTGAAGCAATTGATGGAGTACATATATGATCACTATGTTGAGTCGTCTGATAACTCATCCGACAAGGAGGACTACGCAGATGAAATGACGATGATGCAGGCGGTCCTTGCAGAAACGGAGCATGCGGAAGATCAAGGATGGCCTAACTATGGCCCTTGCCCTCTCTGCGATAGGGAGCAAGAAACCGTCGAGCACCTCTTCTTCAAATGTCGTTTCACGTAGAGGCTTTGTGGTTTTGGCCAAGGATTGGCTATAACTCGTTAGCGTGGATATCACTCACGGCAACCTCTAGTTGTATCAAAGTTTGGTGGTGGCTACTGCTAGCCCAAAAACTAGCGCTACTAGTAGGCTTTTCCCTAGAAGTGGTGGCTACTGGTCGGAGCCGGCCGAGTCAAGCCGCTGCATTTGAAGGACGCCATATCCGAGTGGGCTCGACCTCGCGAACCAGGTTGAGGTCGCCGGAGAATGGGTCAGCAAGCACAGACGACGACCGCATCTGTCGTCGTAACCCAGGCACTGACCGCGGAGCCACCGCCGCGAGATCCGCAGTGGCAACTGCCGCCACCCGCGCGCTTGAGAGCCAGCTCGCCCTGCCTCCACACGCCAGCCAAAGAAGTGCCCCGCCGCCGCCGTCCCCGGATCTAGCCGAGCTTCGCTGGCCGGAGCCTCTGGCAGCGGTGAGACGAGGGAAGGGACGGGGGGGGGGGGGGGGGGGGGGGGGGTGAGTGGCGGCGCTAGGGTTCGCCCCCCTCCCCCCCACCCCCCCGAGTCGCCAGGGAGAGCGACGCGGGGGGTTGGGGTGGGGCGATGTTCATACTGCTCACGCATCATACATGCAGTGCTTCGGTTTCCTGTTTAGCTCTTGTAACTCTTGTCCAACTCCTTAATTAATGGATGAGGTAAATCTTTTGCCACGGTTTGAAAAATAAAAAATCTGGCCGTAGGCCCTTAAAAAGATTTAAAAAAACCATGCAAGTCAGATGAGATCCCGGCAAGCTGGATGGATTGAAAAACAAATCACCGCAAAATGCAGAAGCTCTGCGCGCGCCATAGGACCATAATTATGTAGAGAAGACAACAACCAAGCAAGACGGCGAAAGAACAACGAGCCAAAGCAGAACGCCGTCGGTGCTGCGCTCAACCAAAGGTCGCAGCCAAAGGAATAATCAGAAGCTCGTGGAAGGCTCTCAAGAACGGTTTTCATCCACTTACTCGGCGGGTTTGGTCGGTCGGTCGACATGGTGTGCCACATTTATCTCTAAAATAAAATAGAATGATCATACACGAGCAGTTTTTCACTAGGTGAAGAAAAGCACGCCTGCGTCCTGCTTCCATGGATTCCCCCAAAACCATGCAAGTTGTTCTTGATCCACTCGATTCAGTCATTGCACGCTAAAGGAAACACCAAAGCTGCCACCAGGACTGGACAGTACAACCAGTCCGTCCTCCGGATGCCCCATCGCCCCCACCGGTTTTTCTTTTCAGATGCCTGGACCCCTGACTGGGCCTGGGCCGGTCTACATTTTGTCACACACTTTTCGCACCAAACTTTCCGGCAGTTTCTTAATCGCTTTATCGTGCACCTGCAGCACACCTCACACACAACACACCAAACACCGCTACAGTACTAGTAGGATGTGGCACCACACAAGAAATCTACTACACCCCCACAGAAATTCCAAAAAAAAAAAATCCTCCAAAAGGAAAACTGAAACACTGAAAACCTTCAATTCAAAGAAAAACAACACTGTTCATCCAGAATGAAAGAAGACTTTATATTTGGTGTCACCTCCAATGCTGCTTTTCTTTTCCCGGTTAGGTTCCATGTTCCAATCCGCTACCAGCAAAGAGATGTTCTCTCGCTCTCCTCCTCCAGCTCAAAAAATAATAATGTCTTGCTTTGGCTTAAAGTTAACGCAGGAATGGGATTAGCAGGGGATTGGGTCTAGAGGTGCGTTAATTAAAAGGGATGAGGAGGAGGAGGAGGGGCAAAGCAAAAGCTGCAGGCCACCTAATATTCTTCTGGGCTACTACTAGTATACTGGATGGATCTGGGGCCTCTGCCACACGTCCAATGCCAGGCCAAATTATCCAATAAGCTTTTCCAAATTACCTGCTGTTGGAATATATACACTGCTCCTTTATTGGCAGAGGAAGCAGCAGCAGCAGTTTTTTGCATAAAAATTTGAGGTAGCGGCAGTGCTACAATCTACAATTGATTTGGATGTTCTCATAGGTGGTTGTTAACTATTTGGAGCTTGTGTAGTTAATGTGAGGTGCCTGAGAGGTAGTACTAGTACTTTGGTTGCTTGCTCTGTTTTTCTGGGTGTTTGCTTGTGAAAACCAGCAATGGGAAACTGCTAGGTAAAGGTACCCTAGTCCAATCCAAAGAGTTTCAACTTTTCTCGACAAAGAAAAAAAATTGTACTAATAAATACAACCTCCGTCCTAGACTACTTGTTTTAAATTTGTTTAGATACAGATGTATCTAGTTTTAATGTTAGATACATCTATATCTCTACTCCTAATGAAGCAGTTGGTAGTCTCCGTTTCGTATCTCTATTGTACTTTGGTTTGTTGCTCTGTTTTTCCAGGTGTTTGCTTGTGAAAACCAGCCATAGAAAACTGCTAGGTAAAGGTACCCTAGCCCAATCCAACGAGTTTCAACTTTTCTCAACAAAGTAACTTTTTTTGCGGAAAAAAATAGTACTAATAAAAACAACCTCCGTCCTAAAATCACTTGTCTTATATTTTTATCTAGATGCAGATGAATCTAGTTTTAGTGTTAGATACATCCATACCTAGATAAATCTAAGACAACTAATTTGGAATGAGTGTATTTATTAATATTGTGCATTTAACCAATTAATGTTTCAAGAAATGCTTAATTTTGCATAACACTGTAAATGTTTTCACATACGCAAATCAATTAACATTAACATCGGATACTGTATTCCAAACAGAGGATGTGAAAATTCCTGCCCAAACAGGCCGCCAGGTGTGCCCCAATTTCACCTCAGTTACCGCGTCGGCGGTCGTTGCCGGATCAGATCTCCGCGATCCCAGAGGCAAGCATGTCTGAACCGAACTGAACCATCGAGGCACAGCACACCGCAACCTCGACAGTGAAAGAGATGAATCAATGGCGGAGGTGAAAACCCAGGAGGAGCAGCAGCATAGCCATAGCTGTTGAGGGACAGGCAAGTGTCACCGCACTCCTCCCGCCCAAACGCCACCCTCACCAACAACCCCCAACGCCATTGCCATTTTCACCCCCACCACCGAGCAAGGATTCACCATTCCCCCCGCCCCCATCCCTCCTACCCCTACTACGACCTTCCATCCTCATCTCCTCCTTCTTCTTCCCCACCCCCTTCCCCAGGCACATTCCTCCTCCCCCAAATCTTGGTGCTGATCTAGCGCTGCTTGCCCCGCATTAATTGTCCCCCATCTTGCTCCATCCGCATTGATTCAAGGGCGGGCAAGGGACTTCTAGCTCTCGTCACCCCCGCAGAGTCCAATCCTTTGGTCTTTGGGCGTCGTCGGTTGCTTGTGCTTCTTGATCTGGGAGGGGAGGCTCGGTGATCTGTGGCGGGCCGTGATTTGATCTGAAAGTTGTGATTTTTTGGGGGGAGGGGTCGGAGGATTTGTGTTGGTCCGTCATGGGGACGGGGGCGGTGGCGCCGGAGCGGCCGAAGCAGCGGCGGGGGGGCCACCTGTGGAAGCGGGCGGTACTCCACTTCTCGCTCTGCTTCGTCATGGGCTTCTTCACCGGCTTCGCGCCCTCCTCCTCCTCTTCTTGGAGGGCTGGGGGCGGGGCCGGCACGCCGCCGCCGCTTCTCGCGGCGGAGCAGCTCGCTGCTTCTCGTGTTGCTGGTAACAGGGACCAGCACATCAGCCTGGCGCCGCCCTCGCCGGAGGGCTCGGCGGCGGCCGGCGGGGGCGGCGCGGTGGTGGACCTGGACGACGACGAGGAGAGCGGCCCGCGCCGGATGCTGATTGTGGTCACCACGACTAGGTCGGGGGCAGGGGAGCGGCGGCGCAGGCGGCCGGAGCTGCTGCGGCTCGCCCACACGCTGCGCCTGGTGCGCCCGCCGGTCGTCTGGGTGGTGGTGGAGCCGGCGGCCGACGCGCCCGCCACGGCCGAGGTGCTCCGGGGCACCGGGGTCATGTACCGGCACCTGGCCTTCCGGCCCGAGGAGAACTTCACCACCGCCGCCGCCGAGGCCCACGCGCAGCGCAACGCCGCGCTCGCGCACGTCGAGAAGCACCGCCTCTCCGGCGTCGTCCACTTCGCCGACGCCGCCGGCGTCTACGACACCCACTTCTTCGAGGAGATCCGCCAGATCGAGTGAGTACCACCCCATCATCCACTGCCTCTGCTTCCTTCGTTCTGAGCCAAAAATCTTAATTTCTACTAGCAGATTGCAAATTACAATGTGCCAAACTGACTGATTTCGATGCACAAATGCTGCAACTTCCCTTCTCTTCCCCGTTCTTTCAGGGTGCTGAATCTACAATATTTTCTTCTTCAATTTTGAACAGCTGTAGTTAATTAATTTCAGATTGTTTTAGGTGGGCACCGACTAGGGTTCCTAATCCCTAACCTCCACTTCTCAATTTAGTACAGTAGTACTACTAATTTTTCTAGCTAAGAAAAGGTTTTGGCAGCCGTGTAGTTTGGTGCAGAGTATAATTGAAGGCAGCACAAGCTGTCATTAGTGGGGGAGGAATAAGGGTTTAGAATAAGATGATTGACCCCTCACATCACCATGAACATTGTAAATGCAGCTGAGAGACCATGTCAATTATTGATCTAGCTTTACCTCTTCTTTATTCCCTTTCCTCCAGCATACTATGCCTCTGTAGCTGCAGATTTTAAAATTTACTAACAATCTTTTGCTTTTGATTTTGCTTACCCCCACAACGACCAAATTGTGTTGCAAACATGCAACCACTCCAATTAGTATAGTTTATTTAATTAAGACTTTTAAACATGGCTCGTGAGTCATGGGCAAAGCAAAGCTGTACTATATAAAAAACAGTGCTGATTAGTACTTTAACAGAAGGGCTAACTACTAGCTGTTGGCTCTCGCTGACATGCGGGGACGCCCCGGCGCTAACTTAACAAAACACACATTGAATGGACCTAAAGCATGCATTCAATTTTGCGATGTTGATGCTCCTAACATTTGGTTGGAAGAAAATTGCTAGAAATGCTGCGAGGTGGTAGAAGATAGTAGTAACCGTTAGGCCATGGCCATTGAACTCCATTAAAAGAAATGTCCACAGCTGTTGCTTTCTCTGACCCCCCATGTGTGTCCATTTGAAACGCACAGCCGAATTTGCCCACCGTTTTGGAGCAAAATTTCAACAATGGTGTGACCTCCAGCTGTTCATGGAGGCTGCACATGGCGAAATTAGCGCCTGAATTCTTTGCAAATAATCAAGGGCAATTTTCTTTTAACCGACACTAGATGCCGATGATTGGTGCCTAACATGACCATGCACTTCCATCGTAGCTGTACTCCAATATTGTGGTTCTGGCATCCATCAGCAGCCACAGAATGTGACTGGTGTGTCAACGTTTGCTTGCTCCGAGCCTGTTAAATTCCAGGTCAAACATACCGTCTTTGTTCTATCAGAAAGGCCTAACGTTTGACCTCCTGTTTAGCTTTTGCTTATCCAGCCGAACGATGTTTGTGGAGACTGTAAGATGCCATTGGATGCAAATTAATCCTTCCAAGGCTTTGGCCTCTCCACAATAAATATTTTCGCTTTACTTTTGAATCAGTACCATTCTGACTTTCATGAGTACTTACTTTCATAATAAGAAATAAATCCTTGTTAGTAGTAGTACTATGGTACTACAAATACTACTATTGTCATGTGAGAGCATGGTGTTTTTCTTTCTAAAAGGTGTTAATATTCATATTCCCATGAAGATGAAGAAGAATCCTTTTGGTTCGAGGGGAACATGATGAGACCAAAGCACTCCTCTCTTATCCAAGCAACCTTTTGCTGCATCTTGCCAGCCCACATAGTTTTTACTATTCGTGTAGAGTTCCTCGTGATGCGTGCACATGTGGCCCCTTATGCTTTTCTGGGGGCACCAGCTCACAACACAACAGACCTAGCTGTTTTTAGCATCAGCCCCAATATGACCTGGTGTGCGTGTCCCAGAATTTACCTGTTCAGTCACCACAAATGAAGTACAGAATAGTCTGGCTTTGGCATGGGTTTTGACCAGGGTGAAAAGTCTCCTCCGTGTTTAACTTGGGATTAGAGTTAAGAGTACTTCTAATCCTGGGTGACTAAAATAGTAAAACTTGTGTACTGTTTGCCTAATTGCCTGGACCAAGTGTACTTAACCTGAATTGAGTACATTATTTGCGGTAGTGTTTGACCATACATTGCATTGTGAAAATGTGTGCACAGTAAGTAAAGTCTTGCGTTCGTTGTCAACGATTGTCTCATCCCCTAGTTCGTTCGTTGTCAACGATTGTCTCATCCCCTAGTTCGTTCGAGGCATTTCGAACTTCGAAGTCGGTGTTATATACAATTATTTCGCTATTCGTCACTCATCGGCATGTGTAGGCAAGTGGATGATTTAGTCTATTCCCACGTAGTATTGTGAGACACTTGCATGCAATAAATCACTCACCTTGTATTGTGTTCCATGCCTAGTGTCTAGTAGTGTGGAATAAGTGAGTGGAAGTTTTAGAATACTAGCTGCAGTCATGATGCTTTCAGCAAGGCAGCATGTGGAAGGTGTGCTAATGGAGTTATGGCCACATATCTTTTCTTGTTGAAATATCTAGATTGAGAGATCCTCTAATTTTTAAACTCAACTGGCCCATGCACGTTTGGTGTCGGTGGAGCCTAATTCTGGGCAAGGTTTAGTGTATTATTTTCCTTGGATCTCTAGCCTTAATCACTGTCCAGTCAAGTTGAGGTTGATATAATCACAACTAACTCTTGAATTACAAGTTTGCAAATGACTAGTGGATGATATTTACTTAATGCATGTTTCTGATGTTCCTTATGATGCTTGAAATGGACAGGGCGTTTGGGACATGGCCGGTGGCAACAATGTCCGCGGGCGAGAAGAAAGTAGTGGTTGAGGGCCCACTGTGCAGCGCCTCGAAGGTAGTTGGCTGGTTCTCGAGGAACTTCAATGATGGTACCACCCGTTCAGTGACATATAACACTGAGGTTGACTTGAATCCTGCCGGTGCTGCTGGCACGCGAGCCCACACGATCGATGTATCAGGGTTTGCGTTCAACAGTTCTATTTTGTGGGATCCTGAGCGGTGGGGACGACCAACGTCATTACCGGACACTTCACAGGTTAGTTCACTCTCAGTAACACTGTTGACCTAATGCTTGTTACGCTTTACAAATGTACAAAACAAGCCATTTAGTCGTAATTAAATTTATTTTCATGCTGAAAAAGTATTAAGTCAAGTATTGATCTCTGATTGGCTCATCACAGTTGTTGATCAGGCCACACAGAACATTTAAGTAATAGGACCCACACATTCTGCAACTACTTATCTAGACCATGACATTATCAAAAAAGTAATTGTGGAATTTGAAGACGATTTGATTAATTGAGGGACCAAGTCTTGGCTCAAATAGTTTTAGTTTGTCCATTTCCTGATCTCATGATAGCCAAATAACAAACCTCCGAAACTAGCGAACCCACTAGGATCCTCAGAAGTGTGGACTGCATGTCCAGCTTAAAGCAGATTCAAATAATTCCAGTTTGAATTAAATCTTTACTATACCTTTTTAAAACTCGAAGTTTCACAAGTCAATCTGATAAAATAGTGTCAATTGGTGGAAGGCCACTTGCAGTTCCAGAAAAAAATGCTGTCCACTATTCTTGTAAAAATTACATCCTTGTACTACCATGGTACTTTTCAAGGTACTAATAAATATCTATAGCTGAAGGGGTAAGTGATGAGGGTTATGATTTCTGCTCCTGATCTCCTTACCCCTGAGATATTATCCTATCTGAATTCACTGCCTGGCTTACACAATTATCAACTTCCCTTTCGAAGTTGACTGACCTGGCGTTACACAATGATCAACTTCCCTTCAACGCAACGTTGAGGGAAACAGGTGGCAATTATTTGTCCCACCATCACTTTCATGCACTCCATTTTCTTAAACTTGTGATCTCGGTTTCGTTCGTGTCACCGACTCACCTACTTAGCGCATCATAATCCTAGAGCTGCATCCCACTAGTGGTACTGATAGGCACATGCGGCACTACAACCGAAACACTGATTGCTGATTGAAACAAGATAGAAACACTGATCGCTGATTGAAACAAGATAACGGATCACTTCGGTCCCTCTGCAAATCCCTCACTCCATCTGTGTCACACTGCTGGGTAGTTGCACCAGATAGACCCTAATTTCCAACCACCACAATGCATTGGGCCATATGCAAGAAGCCAATAATTTCATTAGAACAGAACTGCTACCAAATGGTCCATTACTTATCTTTCTTTTAGTTACTCAATAGGACTGATTCTCCCAGCTAATAATGTACACACTCTTTTCCATTGGCATGATTGATTGCAGGACTCGATCAAGTTTGTGCAAGAGGTGGTGCTGGAGGACAGGACAAAGCTGAAGGGGATCCCCTCCGACTGCTCCCAGATCATGGTGTGGCAGTATGATGTGCCTAGTAGCCCCAACACTCCCAAAACCAAAACCAAAACCGCCACCCCGAAAACCCACCATAGAAGAAGGTAGGGGAGGAGGGAGATGAGATTGAACAGGAGCAAAATCTTGCGCGGAGAAGAACAGTGTTGGGAGTTGATGTAAGTAAATGTGGTGACAACAAAAAGGAAAAGGAGGAAGGTTGCTGCCTACACCGAGTTTTTTTTTTTTTTTCTTACCTACTTTTTTTTTCTCTCAATTTTGTCCTTTTTCTCCTTGGGGTTATGAATATGTCCTCTGGAAATGGAAATCGACCCCCGGGCAATAGTATTATTTATTCAGATTATTTTACCCTGTGATTCTTTAACTCGACCGCGCCTCCTCGCTCCCCCGGGTGATCTTGCGGATCGCTCATCTGTGGAGCGCAATAATAAGCTGTGTAGAAAGTGTGGGAAATCTGGCAGATGAAATGATGATGGATTTCATAGCATGGGTTTCCAGCAAATTTCAGCATAAAATGAACTGTTTCTCGTGGTTTCTTGCTGTTGTTCAAATTCGTGTAAAATCCTGGATGATTGTAGTTTCTTGTTTGGGAGAAAACAGCCGTGCATCGTACGTACCACGTGGCAGTGGCAGTGAGATCTGCAGCGATGAACTGAAATGAATGCGCCCAGATCTGCTGGGGTACTACTGCCACTCCTCCATTATTGGAGTTGGAGCTGGTTAACACACGCACACGCCGTACTGCCCACGGCGCGTATGCAGCCGACAACCTTTCAAGTGTCGGCAGCACAGCAAAGTCCGATTCCTGACTGACACCGACGTGCTGACTGTGCTGTTCTGTGCTGGTGCATCGTTGTGGGTGGGCTTTCTGATGATGGTCACGGAACGGAAGAAGCCATCCCTGTGAAATGAAATGATGCCACTCACCCACGCTCGCACGCACAAGTTTCCAAACCCTCTTTGGTTCAGATGGTTTTCCTAGTACTCCCTCCGTTTTAAAATATAGTGCTTCCTCTATTCCCGTGCTTCAACTTTGACTATAAATTTAATCAACGAGACCGACTGCGGTGGGAGCAAAAGTTATACCAGTGAATTCGTATTCAAAAGAAGTTTTCAATTATATATTTTTTTCCCCGCCGCAGTCGGTCTCGTTGATTAAATTTATGGTTAAAGTTGGACTTTGGGAAGCGCGGGCACACTATATTTTAAAATGGAGGGAGTAGGAATTATGGAGGATCAAAATCCTTGGGAAATTTTCCCTGCGTTGGTCGTTTAATTATTATGGATTATGTTTTCTCATTTCTACGCTTTTGCAACCCTATGAATAAAAAGGCTCTAACCTGATGAATTGTCCCAAAAATGTTAAATTTTACAAAAAAGACAGCACTTGTATGTTACTAGACTAAACATGAGTACTAGTACTCTTTTGGCAGAACAGAACATGTGGTACGCCTTTTTTCCTATAAATTTCAAAAATGTTTTTATTTCTTTAGTTTTATATATAGCCAGTTTTAAAAAGTGAAAATATTATCCGTGTGTTGCAAAAAGAAAAATGCCTACACTTATGTACAACATGTCTAATGTAGTTTTCTCTGAGAAAATTCAACTTGATATGAACAATTATTTAGGATGTTCATGTACTTTCAAAAAATGTTCTGCGTGTCAAAAAAAGTGTCCATCTTCTATGAGGAAAAAGTTCACGCATGTGAGAATAATGTCCATGTGTTGAAAAACAAAAATGTCCACACATATGGAAAGAAATGTTCATGTTAGCTTAGAAAAAAATTCATGTATATTTTCTAAAGAGTTCACATGAACACTTAAAACGTGTGAAAGAAGTATTCAGGTGATGCAAGAAAAAGTTTGAGCATATCTCAATAGATGTTCTTTTTTTTAAATGCTCGCATATCTTTTACAAATTGTCCATTTATCTCCTAAAGAGTAGAATAAACAGGAAAAAGGGAAGAAAAATTAAGAAATTTTAAAACGAAAAGAAAAAGGAGAAAAATATAGAAGTAAAAATAACAAAAATGGACACAAAACAAAAAAGGAGAAAACACAACTCAAAGAAAGAAGAAGAGAAAACAGTATGAATAGCACAGTCAATTCCTGACTGACACTGACGAGCTCATTGTGCTTGTGCTTCATCGATATCTATCCCCGTGAAATGATGCCACTTACCCACGCTCACGTGCATGCACATGTTTTTGAAAGTTAACCCTACAGAATTTCGTCCAAAACTATGAACGATCAATTCTCCTATTGCGAAACTTGAATAGTACTCCCTCCGTAAAGAAATATAAGAGCGTTTAGATCACTACTTTAGTGATCTAAACACTCTTATAATTCTTTACAGAGGTAGTACTTTTTCTATGAACAAAACATGAGTACTACTCATACTGTTTCCTCTTCTTCTTCTTTTTTGAGTTGTGTTTTCTCCTTTTAAAAAAAGGTTTTTAGGCTTCTCTTTATTTTAAGGTTTTATAGGGCCTCTTTTTCGTTTTTAGGTGGTAATTATTTTTATTTTTTTGCCTGGACAAGTGGTATTGAATTAGCGCAGATACGATTCTCCGTGCCGGTCAATAGAAATCTAGCAAGGGCTCAAAACCACCTAGATTTCTATCGTTATTTATCTCTTTCATGGATTTCTTTAAATTTCAAAATACTTTCAAAATCCATGATATTTTTTAATATTTCATGACTACTATTTAACAATCTTAAAACACGAAACCTGGCTCAAAACTGGACACAAACCGACCGAAGCTCATCCTTCCGCTACACTAAAAGAAAGAAAAACTCGCTATTTTAGGCAATAGGCTGGCCCATAGAGAGGCGCTGCGCGAGCCTACGTTTACCACGCGAATGTTCGTTCCATCTTGTTGAAGGATTCCCTCCCACCTGTAGCTCTGAACCAGCCGATATTCACTGTTTTTTTTTCATTCGCTGGATTTCAATTGCGTTCGCTGTATTGGGTTCCCCCAATCTTTTTTTCTTTAGTTTTTCATTACCGTTTTCTTCAGTTTCTATTTTTCATCGTTTTTCTTCATTTTTAATGGTTCTTACTGGTTTCCTTTTTTCTGCACGGTTTTCTTTTCTAATGAGTTTTCTTTGTTTTCCATCGGTTTTCTTTTTATCCTCGGGTTTTGGTCTTTTTTTATTTGTTTTCCTTCGGTTTTGTTTGTTTCTTTCATGTTTTTCATTGGCTTTTTTCTCTCAAGGTTTTCGCTGTTTTTTTATACACATTTTTGTTATATATTTGATAAAATTTTCTAATATATGTTTATCATTTTCAAATACAAGATCAACCTTTTTTTAATAGATGGCCAACATTTGTTTATACAAATTTAACAATTTTAGAAAATCTTGATTAACATTTTTTAAATACAAGATTAACATTTTTTGAATACATGGTCAACATTTTTTCTATACACATTTAACCTTTTTCAAATTCTAGATTAATATTTTTAAAAATACAAGTTTAACCTTTTTTTACATGGTCAACTTTTTTTCTATACACATTTAACATTTTCCAAATACAAGTTTAAAATTTTCTGAATACGTGGTCAACATTTTTTTCTATACGCATTATTAATTTTCAAATGCTTGATTAATTATTTTCAACTATTTGTTTATTTTTTCAAGTATTTTATTAACATTTTTAAATACATGATCAACTTTTTTCACACATATTTTAATTTTGTTTTCGTTTTTTGTATACATTAGGAACATTTTCTCTGTACACATTTACATTTTTCAAATGCTTCGGTTTTTTTCAAATCTTTTATGTAATATATTTATTTATAATATTTGACAGTATAAATGCAGTAAAAAAGAAAATGAAAAAATATGAAAAAAGGTTGTGGCCTCCTGTGGGCCTGGGCTGGCCATCTGGCGCTCGCATGGACGCGACATTTCCCTACGTCTCGCTATTGAATACTCCATCCGTCCCAAAATAAGTGTCGGAACTTTGTACTAACTTTAATACAAAGTTGTAGTAGTTGAAACACTTATTTTGGGACCAAGGGAGTATATAATTGCTACAGTGAATTACCACAAATAAAATAGAAGAATGGTAGATAGTAAAGAAAAGAACTAATCACAATCGCTTCCCACATTGCATGGCTTTTCCTACCTGTGCCCAATGCGTTAAATAGTGACGAAATACACTAGCAACTGGACTTACCCGATATGGGCGTTCATTCTCCCGCTTCTGAGAGCGCTCTTGCACCAAACATTATTTGGCGCCTTAGGCGCCGGTTATAGGTATCTTTCAACCGACGCATCCCCCCCCCCCTTTCTGGGCACGGCCCATTTAATCTTTTTCTTCTTCTTCTTCTTCTTCTTCCTTGCAGTGCGCGGCGGTTTTTTCGCGAGCCGCTGGTCCATTAACCCACTTCGAATATACAAAGGTTATATATTTTTATTCTTTTTACCTTTTTTGCTTTTTTATCCTCTTTTTCATTTTCATTTTTTTCTCGATTACTTGAACTCATTAAAAAACATGAATGTTTTTCAAATGAGTGAACTTTTCAAAAATCCGTCAATCTTTTATTTGAAATCCATGAAATTTGTCAAATTAGTTAACTTTTTCTGAATCCACAAACTTTTTCCAAATGCATGAACATTTACAAATCTGCGGACTTTTTAAATTTTACATGTTTTTTAAAATTCATGAACATTTTCAAAAATGCATTCTAAACATTGAACTTTTTAAAAATTCATGAACTTTAAAAAATATATATGAACTTTTTCCAAAGTTCACAAACATTTTTATTTTTACCAAATTTTAAAATTTAATTGAAAACCAATGGATTTTTCCTAAAACAGCAAACCGAGCAAAAGACGAGGAAGAAAAACACAGTGAGTCGAGCCAACAGTGCGAGTATCGAGGCCCACGTGGGGTGCCCCTATGCTCGTTGATGTGCCAACTGGCACATAAGGCTCGAACTTTGAGGCACACAACTTAGCAATGCATGCTCTTAATCTAGAGGTTGGCTGTCATGCTTGGTTAGACAACCCGATGACCTTACCTTCGTCCATGTAAACATTGTGACACATGAATAAAAGCTTTGTGAGGTTGTAAAAAAAAACCCGGCACATAAGGCGTCATAGAGGAGATCCCCGATCCTACTTCGGTTTAGTGATTTTTTATTATTTTCCATTTTTCAGCGGCTCCATCAACTTATTTTTTTTGGGTTTTCTCCCTTTCCTTTTATATTTTCCTCTGATTTTCCTTTTGCTTATTTCTGTATTCAATAGGTCTTTTTTATTTTGTTTTCTCTTTCATTTCCTTTTTAAATTTCATAAATATAATTGCTTTACACATGATGTATTTTTTGTAAATAAATGATAAATATTTTGCAATACTGGACGAACGATTCTAAAGTGCTAGATGCATATCTTTTAAATGCATGATGAACATTTTTTTTAATAAAGTGTTCATATGTTTTTTAATAATTCTTAGATGTTAAAAATCTCGCACTTAAAACAAACGTTCCAGCATTTCAAAATATTCATTGTTTTGTGGAAAAAATAAATAAACTGAATCAAAATCAGAGCAAACTAAAGAGACCAAACAGGAAAAAAGAATCATAGGAAACTAGATGAATGCTCACGTGTGAACGAGTGCTCCTCCTCAGCCCTTTAGGCGCCGGAGAGACAAACTGGAGCCCACGAGCCCTGCGGTCGTGGGCCGACCCATCCACACGCGACGTGGTCCCTCGCCAGGACGCAACCCCCCTGCTTGGTCCGCTCGGTCAACGATTGACTGGTTGACTAGTTGACCGATCAACTGTTGACCTCTAGCAGAAAACTAAAATTTTAAAAATAAAAAAAATTGCAAATTCAAAAAAGTTCATGACCTCAAAATAAGTTCATGGATTTGGAAAAAGTTCATCGATTTTGAAAAAAAAGTTCGCAGATTTGAAGAAGTTCATTGATTTTGAAAAAAACACTTATTTGGAAAAAGTTTGCGGGCTTTGAAAAAAAGTTTATCGGTTTGGAAAAAGTTCATTAATTTTGAAAAAAAGTTCATCGATTCGAAAAAAGGTTCAAGGGTTAGACTCATTTATTTTGAAAAAAGGTTCACGAACTTGAAGTAATTTTTTGAATTCGAAAAGGGTTCGCGTATTTAAGAAAAGGAAAAGAAAAAAAAATGAAAAAAAAACATTATATGTGCCGGCCCATTCAATGCATTGTGTCTGGGAGGGGTGTGTGCGGCAGTTGCGAAAAACACTGTTACTGGCACAACACAGCAGGCACCGAATAGGATTTAGCGTTCTAAACTGCGTCAACCCACATGCATGTGCACGTGGGTTTCCTCAACTATTTGGCGCCACGAGGTCTAATAGAATTAGGTTGCAAAACTCAGATGTAGGGTTTCTTTTGTGTCCCAAATAGAGGTCCTCTTTATGGTGCAATGTGTTGAGCCCGAAGGCTTGCAACACACACTACCGTTAAAACAAGAGAAAACTATACCTTTTCCCCTCAAATCTATACCTATTAATAAAGAAAGGAGTGCTTCTGCCCGTCCATCATTAAATTACCCCTATAGTTGCCATAAATTATATCCAATATCACCGATAAGAAAAAAAAAATAATCCCTTTTTTTGTAAGTCAGCCACCCCTTTTAGTTCATAACCGGTGATCCCTCTCATCCATCACAAGCACACAACGCCCAACTAGCTAGAGCCTAACTCTTCCACTGAGGGCGTAGGATATAGATGTCTCGCCCAAGCGTTTCTTAGTATATGGGCTGCACGTTGCAATTTTGGCCCGGTACTCTTTGTTTAATCTTTCTCTTTTCTTTTTTGACAGATTCAAATGCTTTAAAAAAATTATATCTTTCAAAGGCTAACTTCAAATCCAACATGTTATATATGAAAATCACTTAGAAAAATGTGTAGATTCCAAAAATGCTATTATCTTTCATGTTAATCATTTTTAAAATTACATTTAGGATGCAACCTTAATTAATACCTTCTTATATATGAGGCATTGTATAAATGCCTATTATATATGTTTAACATCCCATTTAAACTGAGTATAAATGGTAGTTTCATGCTCTCATAAAAGATATTATTGGCATCATAGGGGATGTTTGTTCCCACCAGCTACCATATGCTAAAGATTACAACATGTACATAATATCATCCTCTCTGTTTTGCACAGTGCACAATAACCAACCCTTATACGACGACATACACTATGCTGATACGAGCAAGTGGGTTAACATTGTACATTAAATATTTTCTTAATAAATATCAATGTTGATATGCAAACTTGAACATTTGGCATGTCCTTACAGATTGATTGTTTCAGGTGCATCTATCTAATATGTTTGCTCCCCATATTAAGTCTTGACTTGGATTGCAAATGCGAACACATATATCAACAAGACAAAAAATAACGCTCTTATGAACATGCTATTATTGAATACTAAAATATACTTTGCTATTTTCATCCTGATGCAATTTTGTTGGGCATCATTGAGAAGAACGACATCAAAGGCGTAAATATCTATCTACAACTAAGTACATATTTTTGCTGTATAATAAATTGGAAACACCTTGAGTACACTTTAAAAATCATCCCACCTTTATATTTTTGCGCAACATCACTTATCATGTTGTCTGTCATGTGTCATCGTGAAAGATTTCAAGGGATCTGCTGATGTCGTCGAGTGTGTGTATGAGGTTTTTTTTTCTCTCCCGTTGCAACGCACGAGCATGTTTGCTAGTGTGTCCATTGGGAAAAAATTTCCCCCAATTCTAAAACCGGATATTAGCCACCTAAAATGTGAAAAACCGGATAAATGTATTGTAAGTAATTTGGGGTGGTTTGAATAAATTTGGCTGACTAGGCATGCTGACTGGACTGTCTCAGTGGTTTTGAGTCAACAACGGGCGGCGATGGGTTTCGGGGCGGCAATGCCCTACATGGCGCTGGCGCAGAAGGCCATGTCGCCACGCTTCTGGTACATCAAGGATGCCATTGCCGCACAGCTGCGACACACCTGCGAGTTGCTGGGCGAGAAGGACGCCGGCACGACTTCCGGGCTAACCATCGAAGTTTAGGTTCCTAAGCTAGTTTATATGTTTCTGTAAGTGGGCAGAGGCAAGTACAAATACATGCATACATGTCGTGGCTCTATATCCCATACGCCACTACTGTTCATCCCCACTGGTTATCGAATGGTAATTAAGGTTTCCCTGTGGACACGGCTAAGGCGGTCTCCATTTATCCCCTAGTGCAATTATCCGAAAAGGAGGGAGATAAGCACTGTCACTACAGAACTCCGCATCCTACCATCACACTAATAGTAATGAACTTCCGTCCAAAGGAGGTATATGTTGGACGGTAGACTTCACCCAACATTGAGAACATCAATAACATAATATAAAGAGGATGTTAAATCCTATCAATATTCAATCCTAAACATAACAGGATTCCTTAATATCCGCGAGAACTATGACATTATGGTAGAGATTTTCTTAATCATACACATTAACATATATCTTAATAGTGGTTTCTAGTGTATGTTAGGTAATCATATTCGTAGAAATTTTTAGTGCATGGAAACTATGACTTGCAAGATGGGTTCAGTAATAGGTTGACAATATGTGCATGCTTTCGTTTAAATTGGCCATTATTATAATAACAGAAGAACATAAAATATTGTTGATTGTACTCAATATGTGCATGCAATTGGTATGTTCTTGCGACTGGGGAGAGAAGACCAAGGATTCGATTTCTCGTCCTGGCTGTTGACAACCGTCTGTACATGTATCTCTCATCCTACCGCTACTAATTAATTAACTGCTTCACTGCATGTTGCTTCTTCTGATAACAAGAAATGATTGTTCAATTTGTATGCTCACCGTGCCAAAAAAACTTGTATGCTCACAAACTGTATATTTCGTACGTTTTGAACATTGTTGGCTGAAAATAGTATCATTTCCTATATGTGTAAATGATGTTGGAATTCGTGTGGGTGTCCATACACAATAAAATTACAATCTTTCAGCATGTATGTCCATCTTCTTAAGTAGCCAAGTTCTTTAGGATTATCCTCTTATTTATCAATATATGCTCACTGTGTGTTCCTCCTTTCAAAAGTGATGCCTGTTGTAATAACTAAATGTTGTGGGAGCATATTTGCAGGCCTAGTGTATGCTATAGTGAAATGGTTAAGTTTGCTACGAAAGTGTATTCGGAATGACCATTATGATGCTCTCAAACTGACGCATTTAGTTATAGTTATTTACTTGCAAACGTTACTGAGACTAAACTTATTCACGTGAATGTTCCTTTTATCCCGCTGAATTCTCGTGGTTGCAAATGCAAGAGATCGACACTTGTTCTCGTACCCTGGAAATGTTCGCATTGTTAGATAGCTAGGTCATGTAGAATTGTTCTGTTAGACATGAATGTGTGTTGCTCTCATTTCGTTACCTTGAAATTCCCATTTACAATGATAATTTTTGTTGTGGTGTAAGCTAATTCCAACTTCCAAGAAACACATGGGCATCATTGTTTAGTTTTTGATGTGGTGCAAGTTAATTCCAATGCCCTATTTGAGTTTTTATAGTGTATGGCAATTTTCTTTAAATTCTTTTAGCACATATTGAGTTTTGAATTTTTACCTTGGTTCAATATATGATAAACTGACTATGACAGTTATGGTTATTCTTATCATTATATATTTACCACTGCCACTTGATGTGTACTTTGCTGCATCTAAATAGTTTCCTTGATGGTGATCTTGCTTGAGAAGATTGCATATTATATTTCAATAGTGAAATTTAAGCATATTTTTTCCTTGTGGGCGCAACAATAACATCGGCAGTTCAAAGGTAAGGCTCAATGACAGGGAACAAAGGAAAAGGGAAAGTTGAAGAAGCTGCACCCATCCTTGACATAGGTGTTACTACCTCTACTGTGAAAAAGACATGCTTTCTTATCATAAGTAGGTATTTTTCTAGAGGTTATCATAAGTATGTCCTGGTGCAAAAATGTGTGTCAATCTTCAAGACAATATTCCCCATGGATGCCTTCATTAATTACTTCGATGATAGTCAAATGTGCACATTACAGTATATGAAAACACAGTGGTAATTAATTAAGTGACATATTTTGTCTTCTTTAAACGCAGATTTCTAGGATCATTTATTCAAACATGTTGCATTCTTCGTGAATATTTGGGATTTTTCATATATGCAGACGTCTAACTTCCTGAAATCGTGTGCGCACGCCAATAATTAATGTGCTCATGTGAGCCTGAGCTGTAGTGATACCGGAATCTGCACCACTACTTCAGCTCGCGATCAGTGCAACCAGATTTATTGGTACATGTATAACTCATGTTCTCTTTTTCTTTATAAAGCCAATGGCCCACAATTCAAATGCTTTTCAATTAACCCCGTCACGTATCGGTATGACGGATCAGAAGGAGATACACGATGTGTGCCGTCTCAGCCAAGGTTCTGGTCTAATGTGGATCGGCAATCCCATTAACTACAGACCACCGTTGGACCTACCAATCTTACTCAGGACGACTCCCCTCTCTTCTTATTCTTCAGGATTCATTCCATCCCATAATAGACTAGTGTTTGAATCAACTCAAATTAGTGCCAGCAATTCGTTTCGGCAACATGTCAGCATTAACTAGCCCAACCATTTAGCAAGCAAACAATGCCATGCAACGGTATTTGGTTTCTGAAGTCACGTGTCAAAAGTTTCTCTGATATAAATCATATATGGCAGCACCTCAAAACCTGGGATCAAGTTCATATGGACACACAACATATATCTACTCATCTACCTAATATAATAATTACCATGAAACATGGGATCAATCCCACCTGAGCATCACATTCTTGGATATAGACAGTGAATCAAACACTAATAATTCGGAAACAGGGTATGAACTCCACGTGAAGATCACTACCCTACAGGTAGTCATCCTAAAGAAACCATTGTTTGTCTTGTTAAAGAACGACAGCATCAGCAACAACAAGCAATATTTTTAAGCCTGAAAATGTCCTATCTAGCATGCTAAAACTGAAATTATTCATTGGTACTCTGCTAACACACATGTTATGTTCATCTAGGCTCAAGATTTTTTTTTACAGGAACCACACAACCTAGTATCATCTGTCTAACAGAGTTCTACAACAGGAAAACTTGATCACTCGCACCAATTATTTGAGTCCTAGTTCAGCTGCTCTGTGACAGTTGTTCCTGCGGTAACCTTCAACACCACAGTTTTTGCATCTGGCTGGATTACGAGGCTGCTTCGGAACACCTCCACGATTAGGCCATGTTGTTCGTTTGCGCCCTTACCTTCGACATATACTCCAGAATCTTGTATGTTTACTTAAACCTTCATACGACACCTTCTCCCTACCTGTCTTATGATGACCCACAAGTAGAGGGGATCAATCATAGTCCTTTCGATAAGTAAGAGTGTCGAACCCAACGAGGAGCAGAAGGAAATGACAAGTGGTTTTCAGCAAGGTATTTTCTGCAAGCACTGAAATTGTCGGTAACAGGTAGTTTGATAGCAAGATAATTTGTAACGAGCAAGTAATGGTAACGGTAAATAAAGTGCAGCAAGGTAGCCAAATCCCTTTGTGGCAAAGGACAGGCCAAAACGGTCTCTTATAATAAGCAAAGTGTTCTTGAGGGTACACGTGAATTTCATCTAGTCACTTTCATCATGTTGGTTTGATTCGTGTTCGCTACTTTGATAATTTGATATGTGGGTGGACCGGTGCTTAGGTGCTGTTCTTACTAGAACAAACCTCCTACTTATGATTAACCCCCTCGCAAGCATCCGTAACTACGAGAAAAGTATTAAGATAAAATCAAACCATAGCATTAAACTTTTGGATCCAAATCGGTCCCTTACGAAGTAGCGCATAAACTAGGGTTTAAGCTGTTAACATCCCAGATGTTAACCCTGTCATCAAGCTAATTAATGTGCCATGTCATCATATTTCACTAAGTCAAAATGCCACTTGTCCCAAATCCAACTTCAAATTCATACTTGAAATAAAGTCAAATATTTATTTCTTCAAACTGCAAAACTAAAATGTTCATAGTATTGCAAGTAATCCCAGAACAATTATAAAAATAAAACCAATATTAGGTAAATTCCCAAGTTGACCCTAGTAACCAAAACAGTGGACCAACAACACCTTTTCTTTCCATTTAAATTCAAATCAAATTCAAATGAAATCATTTGGTCTCCAAACTTTTCATGGCAGTGCATAATATTGCATTGAATTTATGTGGCTAAGTCACATATTTTACAAAAGTCAAATGGAGTAAAAAGAAAATGCAACAGAAAAGAATAAAAGAAAAGGCAAAGAAAAAAGAGAAAAGCCTCCCCTGCCCCCTGGGCCTCGGCCCACCAGGGATAGGCCCACCTGGGCGGCCTTGCCAGCCCACCTAACCCCCCGGGTCGCCTTCTCCTTCTGTTCATCGGGCGCGCCCGACTGCGCCCGGGGTCGCCACCGAGCCGGCTCACCGTCGGCGTCGACGGGATAAGGGCGCCCCTCTGGCGCCTCGGTCTCCCCTCCCCCACCTACCGCTCCCACTCCCTCCTCCCTCTCAGCCTCTCTCCCCCTCGCCAGATCCCCTTCCCCGAGCTCGTTCGCTCGCTGCGTCGCCGTACCGTCGCCGTTACTGCGGCCACCGGCCACCTCGACCGCTGCTAGGTTGCCCACGGGCCCCGCCTCGTCCTCCTCTTCCTCTACGACGAGCTACAAGGACCCAGGCGCCCCGCGCAGCCGCCCCGAGCCCTCCTTCCTCCTCTGCTCCGCCGGTCACCGACGCCAAATCCGGCGACCTCGAGCCCTCCCCGAGCCCGCTGCCCTCCCCTACCGGACCACAGTGAGCTCGCGTTTCACCTCGTCCCTTTGCCTTCGATCCCCGTGTCCCCTAGCCTCTTCCCCGCCGTCACAGTAGTCCGTCGCCGCCGTCTGCATAACCGCCGCGGCCACCGCTGTTCATGCTCGCGTCAGAGCACGGCGACGTGCTCCTGGGGTTCCCAGGAGCCCAACGCGCGCACGCACACAGCCCCCCGACGCCTCTAGCTATGTTTTTGCCTGGACCCGTACTCCGGCCGCCGCCTAGCTCACCGCCGACGCTGATTTCGGCCACTCCAGGGCGAAGCACCACCACCACTGGATGCGGCACTTCGCGCCGGTCCCGTAGCACCTCTCCGCGCGTCGATCCGTGGACGGACGGCTGATTCCGACGCTCGCCGGCGTGCTCCGCCGCGGGAGAGTCCCGCCGGAGCCCTCTCCGGCGCCACGCCGGCCTGCCCCACCACCAGGGCCACTGACCCGTGGGCCATAGGGGCCCGGCTGACCCTGTTGACTTTGGTCAACTGCTGACTGGACCGGCCCAGCCGCTGACAATGGGGCCCACCGCCCCCCTAATTAACAGAGCTAATTTAACTAACTTAATTAACCTAATCTGACACTGACAGGTGGGCCCAGACGCCTAATTAACTAAACTTAGTTTAAATCTAAACTCTTTTAGCCCCCTGAGTATGACATGTGGGTCCCACATGTCAGGTTTGACCTGGTCAGCCGACCAGTTGACCGCTGACATCACCTCTACGTTATGCTGATGTCACCAAATACTATTTTGGATAATGTTTGATTTAAATAATTAAATAAAATCCAGAAATTGTTTAAATCTTTTAAAATTCGTAGAATTTAGACCATAGCTCGGATCAAAAAACTTTATACATGAAAGTTACTCAGAACGACGAGACGAATCCAACTATGCCATCTGTTTCCGTGTCGGGACCCTCTACGGAGGTGAACCCGCAACTTTGTGGCCGTTTCTGGTAGATGAATAGTGCATATATACCTGTTAATAAATCCAACTTAAATCCTAAAATAACTAATATGACTTAGACATGTCTTTAGGCAACCCTGCACTGCACATTAGCATAGCATGCTCTGTGTTGCATATGTTTGCTATGTATTTATCTGTTTCCTCCCCCTCTTCTCTCTCGGTAGATCCCGACACCGACGCAGTTCCCGAGACCGACGCAGCTCAGGAGCCCGACGACACCATTGACGACCTTGCCTTTGCCGCCGAGCAACCAGGCAAGCACCCCCCTTTGAACATGCCTATATCGCCTATTCTTTCTCCCTCCTGCTTGCATTAGAATTTGCTACTGCTTTGAGTTATCCTATTCTGATGCATAGCCTGTTTATTGTAACCTACTTTTGATACCTTACCTGCTTATCCTAAACTGCTTAGTATAGGCTAGTTAGAGACCCACCAGAGACCCCCACTTTGTCCCAAGTTGCCCCGCTGGATTAACAGACGACTCGATCAACATGATCGACAACCAGGCCCCGGCACCGCACATCACCCCCTTAGTTGTACGACACTGCAGCGTTACCATCAAGTGCCGAGGGTGATACCTCGTTTAGCACTTCTGATGTTAACTCTGTAGAGTAGCTATTCGGTCGTGGTCATCGAGGGTGATTCCTCCTTCACCACATCCGATAACGACGTTGTCGTGCAACATCTCAAGTGTGAACCCACCGAGGGTGATTCCTCCAAGTTCACCTTGACAGATACATCGAGTAGGAATCCAACGAGGGTAATACCTCGGATTCCGTGATGTTATGGACACACGGATACTTGGACTTTACAACTGTTACTTGGAAAGGCGGGTCGACCCTGAGGGGTACCCGCGAGTGATGTGGAGACGGGTTGACCTGGAGGGCACCCATGAGTTAAATACGAGGCGTGGCCGGGCATTCTTAGCCCTTGTCGCAAGTCCTCGAGACGGGGCGACATGGTCACATCGATCGTGAGTCTCTGCTTGTTACCGCACTACCAAAACACTAACGATTTGGATATTTGATTCGAGTGGGCCTCTGGCCCAATAGCACTAACCATCACGCGGGAAAAGTTATGGGCACTCTGCATCGTATGCATCAGTAGAATGCTCTGTCAGACATCCAGTTCAGCATGGCGGCCGGGTCGGATCGTGCCGATGGCGCTGGTATCCACCCTGTACGCAACGACCCGGAGTGCACAGGGCGATGGCCCAAGACCCCTGAGCGCTTAGGATATAGATCGACGGGGACCTCTCTGCTGAGCTCTAGGTAGGGCTGCGGTGTGTCATTTGGCCGAGGCCGGGCATGACCCAGAAAAGTGTGTCCGGCCGGAGTTAAGCGAGCGTGGTGGGTAAGTTGGTGCACCCCTGCAGGGAAGAACTAATCTATGCATAGCCGGATCCTCGGTAACGGACGCTCGGAGTTGTATCCCGATCGATACAACTAGAACAGGATACTTGTGATGAGAAATGGATAGTACGGCTCTGGGATTGCTTTCTCGCAGGGAGTCGAGGAAGAATCTCTGGCCGAGGTTGATACTTAATGCTACTACTACTTTATACTATGCTAATCTACACTCTTCTAATGCTGCAAGACAGCTGAAGATGCTAGTCTTCGATAGGACTAGGCCTTCTCTCTATTCTGGCATTTCTGCAGCCCAGTCCACATATATAGCCTCTCTTTGATAATGTTGCATATGTAGTGTAGATCCTTGCTTGCTGAGTACTTCGGATGAGTACTCACGGTTGCTTTGCTTCCTCTTTTTCCCCATACTCATTTGATGCAACCAGATGACGGAGCCCCGGAGCCAGCTGCTCCTGTCGACGATCACTACTACTATCCCGAAGATGACTACTTCTACGAGTTGGCTGACGACCAGGAGTAGATTCGGAGGGTCCCAGGCAGGAGGCCCGCGCCTTTTCGATCGTAGTGTTTTCTTTTGCCCCGCCTTTTAAAAGCCTATCTGTCTTTCTTTTATATCTGTTCTCAGATATCTGATGCTTCTGCTGACGCTTGTAAGCAAGCTTATGTATTCGAGCCCTCGAGGCCCCTGGCTTGTAACATAAAGCTTGTATTATTTTAATTTGTGTTTTAGAGTTGTGTTGTGATATCTTCAAGTGAGTCCTTAGGCTTGATCGTGTGCATTTACGTGTATGGTTAGTGCACGATTGAGCCGGGGGCGTCACAGGTTGGTATCAGAGCCGACTGCCTGTAGGAACCCTCTTTCCAACTCCTTGGCCAAAGTTGAGTCTAGTGGTCCTAAACTATTTTACTAACATGGCTGTGTGGCTTACGGGCCCACGTCGCCATTGGGTGGTATTAGGATCTTTTATTCCTCATCTATACTCTGGGACTCTTATCTCTCTTCTATTCGGGTTAAACGATTTTACTAACTCTGACATTAGGTTCTTGTAACCACTTCATCTCGGAGAGTCCCTTCACTACAGATGATCGCTTGCTTCGCCAGAAGATTCTGCAGATACTCCTCGATGTTTCCCGAGACCCTGTGCCCACTGCTTTGCAGTTCCTGACCACCGACAATCCCCGTGGATAACGTCCTTGCCGTTTGTACCCTCATCACAGTTCCACAGGATCGAAACCTGACTCTCCTGTATATCCTTGATTCCGAAGTATCATTTGCTCTTGGCCTTGTGTGTTATCACGAGCCACCCTCCCAGAGATGCTCTATTCCCGATGCTCTGAACCCCCTTCTCACACTCTGTTCAGGTACCGATCATTTGTTCATTCGCTTGAAACTTCCTACTGTACCTTCATACTTTGCTCTCGATGTTTTCTTAAGTTTCAACTCGAGAGATACTTCTACCACATTCCCTAAATTGTCCACCAGATAATCAACCCTATAAGGGTTAGTTCTCCTGAAGTTACTTTTTACTTCCCCACTTAAATCTCGGGACGAGATTTCTTGTAGTGGAGGAGATTTGTAACATCCCCAGATGTTAACCCTGTCATCAAGCTAATTAATGTGCCATGTCATCATATTTCACTAAGTCAAAATGCCACTTGTCCCAAATCCAACTTCAAATTCATACTTGAAATAAAGTCAAATATTTATTTCTTCAAACTGCAAAACTAAAATGTTCATAGTATTGCAAGTAATCCCAGAACAAATATAAAAATAAAACCAATATTAGGTAAATTCCCAAGTTGACCCTAGTAACCCAAACAGTGGACCAACAACACCTTTTCTTTCCATTTAAATTCAAATCAAATTCAAATGAAATCATTTGGTCTCCAAACTTTTCATGGAAGTGCATAATATTGCATTGAATTTATGTGGCTAAGTCACATATTTTACAAAAGTCAAATGGAGTAAAAAGAAAATGCAACAGAAAAGAATAAAAGAAAAGGTAAAGAAAAAAGAGAAAAGCCTCCCCTGCCCCCTGGGCCTCGGCCCACCAGGGATAGGCCCACCTGGGCGGCCTTGCCAGCCCACCTAACCCCCCAGGTCGCCTTCTCCTTCTGTTCATCAGGCGCGCCCTACTGCGCCCGGGGTCGCCACCGAGCCGGCTCACCGTCAGCGTCGAGGGGATAAGGGCGCCCCTCTGGCGCCTCGGTCTCCCCTCTGGCGCCTCGGTCTCCCCTCCCCCACCTACCGCTCCCACTCCCTCCTCCCTCTCAGCCTCTCTCCCCCTCGCCAGATCCCCTTCCCCGAGCTCGTTCGCTCGCTGCGTCGCCATGCCGTCGCCGTTACCGCGGCCACCGGCCACCTCGACCGCTGCTAGGTTGCCCACGGGCCCCGCCTCGTCCTCCTCTTCCTCTACGACGAGCTACAAGGACCCAGGCGCCCCGCGCAGCCGCCCCGAGCCCTCATTCCTCCACTGCTCCGCCGGTCACCGACGCCAAATCCGGCGACCTCGAGCCCTCCCCGAGCCCGCTGCCCTCCCCTACCGGACCACAGTGAGCTCGCGTTTCACCTCGTCCCTTTGCCTTCGATCCCCGTGTCCCCTAGCCTCTTCCCCGCCGTCACAGTAGTCCGTCGCCGCCGTCTGCATCACCGCCGCGGCCACCGCTGTTCACGCTCGCGTCAGAGCACGGCGACGTGCTCCTGGGGTTCCCAGGAGCCCAACGCGCGCACGCACACAGCCCCCCGACGCCTCTAGCTATGTTTTTGCCTGGACCCGTACTCCGGCCGCCGCCTAGCTCACCGCCGCCGCTGATTCCGGCCACTCCAGGGCGAAGCACCACCACCACTGGATGCGGCTCTTCGCGCCGGTCCCGTAGCACCTCTCCGCGCGTCGATCCGTGGACGGACGGCTGATTCCGACGCTCGCCGGCGTGCTCCGCCGCGGGAGAGTCCCGCCGGAGCCCTCTCCGGCGCCACGCCGACGTGGCCGGCCTGCCCCACCACCAGGGCCACTGACCCGTGGGCCATAGGGGCCCGGCTGACCCTGTTGACTTTAGTCAACTGCTGACTGGACCGGCCCAGCCGCTGACAATGGGGCCCACCGCCCCCCTAATTAACAGAACTAATTTAACTAACTTAATTAACCTAATCTGACACTGACAGGTGGGCCCATACGCCTAATTAACTAAACTTAGTTTAAATCTAAACTCTGTTAGCCCCCTGAGTATGACATGTGGGTCCCACATGGCAAGTTTGACCTGGTCAGCCGACCAGTTGACCGCTGACATCACCTCTACATTATGCTGACGTCACCAAATACTATTTTGGATAATGTTTGATTTAAATAATTAAATAAAATCCAGAAATTGTTTAAATCTTTTAAAATTCATAGAATTTAGACCGTAGCTCGGATCGAAAAACTTTATACATGAAAGTTACTCAGAACGACGAGACGAATCCAACTATGCCATCTGTTTCCGTGTCGAGACCCTCTACGGAGGTGAACCCGCAACTTTGTGGCCGTTTCTGGTAGATGAATAGTGCATATATACCTGTTAATAAATCCAACTTAAATCCTAAAATAACTAATATGACTTAGACATGTCTTTAGGCAACCCTGCACTGCACATTAGCATAGCATGCTCTGTGTTGCATATGTTTGCTATGTATTTATCTATTTTCTCCCCCTCTTCTCTCTCGGTAGATCCCGACACCGACGCAGTTCTTGAGACCGACGCAGCTCAGGAGCCCGACGACACCATTGACGACCTTGCCTTTGCCGCCGAGCAACCAGGCAAGCACCCCCCCTTTGAACATGCCTATATCACCTATTCTTTCTCCCTCCTGCTTGCATTAGAATTTGCTACTGCTTTGAGTTATCCTATTCTGATGCATAGCCTGTTTATTGTAACCTGCTATTGATACCTTACCTGCTTATCCTAAACTGCTTAGTATAGGCTAGTTAGAGACCCACCAGAGACCCCCACTTTGTCCCAAGTTGCCCCGCTGGATTAACAGATGACTCGATCAACATGATCGACAACCAGGCCCCGGCACCGCACATCACCCCCTTAGTTGTACGACACTGCAGCGTTACCATCAAGTGCCGAGGGTGATACCTCGTTTAGCACTTCTGATGTTAACTCTGTAGAGTAGCTATTCGGTCGTGGTCATCGAGGGTGATTCCTCCTTCACCACATCCGATAACGACGTTGTCGTGCAACATCTCAAGTGTGAACCCACCGAGGGTGATTCCTCCAAGTTCACCTTGACAGATACATCGAGTAGGAATCCAACGAGGGTAATACCTCGGATTCCGTGATGTTATGGACACACGGATACTTGGACTTTACAACTGTTACTTGGAAAGGCGGGTCGACCCTGAGGGGTACCCGCGAGTGATGTGGAGACGGGTTGACCTGGAGGGCACCCGTGAGTTAAATACGAGGCGTGGCCGGGCATTCTTAGCCCTTGTCGCAAGTCCTCGAGACGGGGCGACATGGTCACATCGATCGTGAGTCTCTGCTTGTTACCGCACTACCAAAACACTAACGATTTGGATATTTGATTCGAGTGGGCCTCTGGCCCAATAGCACTAACCATCATGCGGGAAAAGTTATGGGCACTCTGCATCGTATGCATCAGTCGAATGCTCTGTCAGACATCCAGTTCAGCATGGCGGCCGGGTCGGATCGTGCCGATGGCGCTGGTATCCACCCTGTACGCAACGACCCGGAGTGCACAGGGCGATGGCCCAAGACCCCTGAGCGCTTAGGATATAGATCGACGGGGACCTCTCTGCTGAGCTCTAGGTAGGGCTGCGGTGTATCATTTGGCCGAGGCCGGGCATGACCCAGAAAAGTGTGTCCGATCGGAGTTAAGCGAGCATGGTGGGTAAGTTGGTGCACCCCTGCAGGGAAGAACTAATCTATGCATAGCCGGATCCTCGGTAACGGACGCTCGGAGTTGTATCCCGATCGATACAACTAGAACAGGATACTTGTGATGAGAAATGGATAGTACGGCTCTGGGATTGCTTTCTCGTAGGGAGTCGAGGAAGAATCTCTGGCCGAGGTTGATACTTAATGCTACTACTACTTTATACTATGCTAATCTACACTCTTCTAATGCTGCAAGACCACTGAAGATGCTAGTCTTCGATAGGCCTAGGCCTTCTCTCTATTCTGGCATTTCTGCAGCCCAGTCCACATATATAGCCTCTCTTTGATAATGTTGCATATGTAGTGTAGATCCTTGCTTGCTGAGTACTTCGGATGAGTACTCACGGTTGCTTTGCTTCCTCTTTTTCCCCATACTCGTTTGATGCAACCAGATGACGGAGCCCCGGAGCCAGCTGCCCCTGTCGATGATCACTACTACTATCCCGAAGATGACTACTTCTACGAGTTGGCTGACGACCAGGAGTAGATTCGGAGGGTCCCAGGCAGGAGGCCCGCGCCTTTTCGATCGTAGTGTTTTCTTTTGCCCCGCCTTTTAAAAGCCTATCTGTCTTTCTTTTATATCTGTTCTCAGATATCTGATGCTTCTGCTGACGCTTGTAAGCAAGCTTATGTATTCGAGCCCTCGAGGCCCCTGGCTTGTAACATAAAGCTTGTATTATTTTAATTTGTGTTTTAGAGTTGTGTTGTGATATCTTCAAGTGAGTCCTTAGGCTTGATCGTGTGCATTTGCGTGTATGGTTAGTGCACGATTGAGCCGGGGGCATCACATAAGCTTCTGTCACTCTAGCAACCCATCATCTAATAACTACTCCACAATGCATTCCCTTAGGCCCAAATATGGTGAAGTGCCATGTAGTCGACGTTCACATGACACCACTAAGGGAATCACAACATACATATCATCAAAATATCAAACACATATCAAGTTCACATGATTACTTGCAACAAGATTTCTCCCGTGACCTCAAGAACAAAAGTAACTACTCACTAATGATAATAATGCTCAAGATCAGCGGGGTATTAAATAACATAATGGATCTGAACATATAATCTTCCACCAAATAAACCATATAGTAATCAACTACAAGATATAATCAACACTACCAGTCACCCACAGGTACGAATCTGAGGTTCTGGTACAAAGATTGAACACAAGGGATGAACTAGGGTTTGAGAGGAGATGGTGATGTTGAAGATGTTGATGAAGATTGGCCTCCCAAAGATGAAAGGGTTGTTGGTGATGACAATGACTTCGATTTCCCCCTCCGGGAGGGAAGTTCCCCCGGCAGAATCGCTCTGCCGGAGGGCAAAAGTGCTCCTGCCCAAGTTCCGCCTCGAGACGGCGGTGCTCCATCCCGAAAGTCCTCTTTTTATTTTTTCTAGGTCAAAATGACTTATATACCAGAAGATGGGCACTGGAGGTGGGCCGTGCTGAGCACAACCCACTAGGGCGTGCCTGGGGGCCCTGGCGCGCCCTGGTATCTTGTGCTCAGCACATGGACCCCCTCCAGTAGTTATTTGCTCCAGTATTTTTTATATATTTCAAAACAATTCTCCGTAAATTTTTAGCTCATTTGGAGATGTGCAGAATAGGTAACTCTGAGATAGCTTTTTCAGGTCCAGAATTCCACCTGCCGGCATTCTCCCTCTTTGTGTAAACCTTGCGTATTATGAGAGTAAAGGCATTAAAATTACTCCATAAAGCATTATTATGCATAAAAACATTATAAATAATAGTAGGAAAACATGATGCAAAATGGACGTATCAACTCCCCCAAGCTTAGACCTCACTTGTCCTCAAGTGAAAAACCGATATCGAAAAACATGCCCACATGCTTAGAGAGAGAGAGAGAGGTGTTGATAAAAACAAAATACAGACATAGAAGCATCATGCTTATTATTATAACAACAACAAACTTTATCATAAAACTTTATCACATAACTTTATAATATAACTTCTCATGAACAAGTAACAATTCATCACAACATCAAAGTAAAAGCATAAACTCTATTGAAAACCAACAAACTATGTTCTCAGACAACTTTGCAACTACAATTCATCATCTTTTTAGTAAGGGTCTCGTATCGGAGCCTTTTGGCAAGTCCACATACTCAACCATCATATAATCTTCTATGATTGCTAACACTCACCGCATACACATGAGCAAAAAGTTTCAACTGGACACATAGAAAGATAGGGGCTTATAGTTTTGCCTCCCAACATATTCACCTTAAGGGTGATGTCAACAATAATGACTCATGCTCACCCATATCCAACTGGATATATGTGCCTAGATCTTTCCTCACCACATGATGCTTGCAAAAAGAGAAAATAAAAAGGAATAGGGAAGAATACTTTGACTCTTGCATAAAAGTAAATACATAAAAGTAAAAGATAGGCCCTTTGCAGAGGGAAGCAGAGGTTGTTATGCGCTTTTTGGTTTGTATGCTCAATCTCTTAGTGCAAAAGAACGTCATGTTATATTGCCCCTTATGATAGCAACCTTTATTATGCAGTCTGTCACTTCTATCATTTTGCCATCACAAGTTCGTACAACGCTCAATTTTCTCTTACACTAAATGATCCAACACATTTAGAAGCAATTTTTATTGCTGTATTGCACCGATGACAACTTACTTGAAGGATCTTACTCAATCCATAGGTAGGTATGGTGGACTCTCAAAACAAGATTTTGGGTTTAAGGGTTTTTGGATGCACAAGTAGTATCTCTACTTAGTGCGGAATTTTTGGCTAGCAAAGATATTGAGCAAGCACCACATGTTAAAGGATCTATGACAATATAACTTCTATGTGGATATGAACAAACATAAATCATTACGTTGTCTTCCTTGTCCAACGTCAACATTTTTGGCATATAATAATTTGATGGGGGCTCACAATCACAAAATATGTCCAAGATAGTGTATTTGCATGTGAATCTTCTCTTCCGTTATTAATTCTTTCATGAATTGCATCATTGACCAATGCTATGTTTGTCAACTTTCAACAAATTTTACCACTTGTACTTTTCTTTATGTGATGTCATTACTTACCATAAGATTAGCATATGATCTTTTTCATTATTTTCTTTTATTTTGATTGAAACATAAAAGTAAAGAAAGCAAAACTCGAACTAATCTTTATTATATATCTCGCATGTGGCACCCCGGCTCAGAGTAAACCGGAACGCCCCGTATTCCAGCCCAAGAACGAGTCTTCTGGAATACGGCACTGTTGGCATAGAACAAATCAGCTCTTTATTGCAATAGATATGGTTACAACGGTACAAGGATTACATCGGCACGGCAACACTATGCCTGCCCGGGGTAGCTCTATGCTAACAGCGGAGTAACTCTCTCTCGGCAGCGGAACAGCGACGACGGTGATGGACTCCACTCCACAGGGACTCTGGCTAGAACGCGTATCCTAGATCGCAAGCACAGGATCCTCGGCAAGCAAGCAATCACGGCATGACCTGCAAACTGGCATGACACGCCAGGTGAGTACTTTGAATGTACTCGCAAGCTCACAGCAAACATCAGCATTAAAGCAAGACAACATCATAGCAATCCAAAATTAACCAGCATGGTTATCTAGCAAGGTAGCTACTGAAATGACTGCAGTAAGGTAAAGCGTATTAAATCCATACTTCAAATAATCTCAGGATCCAATCCGAACCTGTACCAAGTCCAATCCAAATCATGTGGTCATCCGACCACTCATCTCATAGCCATTCCATGGCGAACATATCAAATACCTGATTCCATCTGCACCACAAGTCTGACAAACTTACTCTCCTCCGGGTTGTCTCACAACCCTCAGAATACTCATGAACCACCGAGTACTTCTGATCATACGACGAGTTCTTCCATCATTATCATCACTACCATGGTTGACCACCTAGTGAGGTCTGGACGGACTGTCCAATACCGTGGACACGACTATTCGAATAGATTTTACACTCTGCAGAGGTTGCGCACTTTACCCACACTATGGAGCACTGACCTCGTGATCCCATTCGGGTGGACCAGCGTTGCTCCAACGAAACCTGCCTGACCCGTGACTCTCCCATCGTACCACCGGCAATCGCACTCCCTCGGAGTCAAGCCTTGGGTGGCCCCTTGTCACCTCATGACACCTGCCACCGTCGTGGCCAAACTATACTGTCCCAAAGGGGGACGCCGGCACAAAACTCAACTGGGCTCACAAGGTTATCGCCGCCTACCGGGCCAGGGTAGCGCGCACGCATATCCTTCCCTGTCGGGCAGTATCGATGAAAGAGCACGCGATCAGACCAAGTCAAGGCCGTCCCATACCGGCAAATGTGGTTGCACGGATAAGTCCGGACAGGTGACTCAAGGTCAACCATGAAATATCTAATCCCCGAATAATATTTCCGTCATGGCTGACACTCCGATAACCAGTATGCTTAAGCCACTGCTACTAATTCATCTCTACGAACTGCCGGATGAACTCCAAAATAATCATAGACAGTGATCTCAACATCACAATATCAACAAGTGGGTAAGCTACTAGTCACTAATAATCCGATACTCAACATGGTAGTCACCTATCCGAGAATTAACTCGATCATTGCATAATCCAATCCATTTCACAGCTACTCATACTTGCCGATAAAGTAAATAGTCAAACTATGACATTGCAATGCGATGATGCAGATGAGAGTAGTGGCTTGCCTGGGGGTGAAGGGATACACCGGGGAGAAGTGTGGAATGGTCGCGGAAGTGATTGTCGGAAACAGTTCTCTCTCGGAGGGCTGTTTATGGGCAAGGGCAAAATGGTCATTTTCACAGTAGAACCACATAGTGAAAATGATACCAACACGACGGGCTCGAAGAGGCGAAGAAGTGGGCTTTGGATTCACCTCGATCGGAGTTATGAGTAAAAAGATACAATAGTTCTTCTGCCAAGGACCTGTCTGTAAAATAATCTTCACAAACAGGCCCTCGGCTGGAAAAACAGAACGCGCACTCCAGAAAATGCGCTTTCAGATAAGTGAAAGCGTATTGCTGGCCGAAGAGCAGTTGAGTGCGCTTTCACTAGTGGAAAACGTATTTCGCGATATGCGTGTCCACTTATCCGAGCTGGCGGGTGGGCCACCCTCTTCGGTTGCCGACCGGTGGGGTCCACGGGCAGGGAGGCACTGGCGCTCGTCTCCTTCCTCCTCCCGCTGCTCCTTCCCGACGAAGCAGAGGAAACAGGGGAGAGGCGACGCCGGCGAGGGGCCCGGGCGGCTCCGGCCGTCTCCCGCCCGCCCTAGGCCATCGGTGGGTGTGGGGAGGATCGGCGCCTCCACCTGGACGGTCTGCGGGCACCGGGGAGGGTCATGGCCGCGGCACCATGCGGAAGCAGAGATCGCAGGCGGCGGCGGCCGGTTGAGGGAAGCGGCGGCTCAGGTTGGTTCGGCGACGAACGGAGAGCAGGGGAAGATGCTATGGGGTCCGGCTGATCCCCTGGTGAGGTCAAGAAGGAGGGGAAGGGCTCGGTTCTCGCCAATTTAGGCGGCGGCCGGCGATAGACATGGCGGCCATAGGCGGGGCAGAGAGTTTCTTGAGCTCGGTTTGGTGGTCGGGGCGGCTAGAGGAAGAGTGGGGAGGAGCTTGGAGTGCTCGGAGGGGCTCGGGAATGCCTATAAATAGGCGAGCGACGGGGGTGGCCGAGCTCGGCCGTGGCGACGCGTGCGCCGCACGCCGGAGCTTCGAGAAAGCTCGTGGAGGAGGGGAGATGCATCCAGAATGGTCACAGAGAAGCGGAGAGGGTTCGGGCGAAGCTGGGAAGGATCGGGAGGGCTCGCGGTGATCCGACGCGACGGCGACAAGTCACGGGCGCGGCTGTCGCGCTGCGCAGGAGAGGACGTGAGAGGGGGAGAGGGGTTCAGGGAGAAGAGGACGGCGAGAGGGCTCTGTTGGACATGATCGTTCGCGCGGGAACGACAAGGAGGAGAGGGGCCCCGACAAGAAACGACGCAGCTCATGACCACTGCTCGCCAGGGCGGCGGTCACCACGTGAACTTGGCCTTGCCACGCGTCCAAGTCAACTCCAACATGTCAACTCGGTCGGTCACTCATAGGAAGAGGTCAAGGAGGAAAGAGACAGGCACAGAGAGGCTTGAGGTGACCATAGATAGCAGGTCTATCCAGAACAGCAAGGTGTTTGGAGTGGGCTGGGGAAGATCGAGCAGGATTTAGACTCTGATATTTGGCATGGGGTGATAAAATGCTAAGATGATCATGTCTGCAGATTTGCAGCTCAATTGGATGAAGATCCATAGCACTTGCTGTTCAAAGGGCCTCACTGACCAGATTTGCCAATCTTGAAGTAGTACTCACATATCACATGGGATTGAGATGAAATTTGGAGGAGATGATTGATATGGGCATATGAAGGTACTGTATAAATTTCATACCATTTGGATAAACCAAAATGGTACTTCCTTCACACAGCTTCCAAATGGATAGAATCTTTGAAAAATTCTAGGAAATTACTGGTGAAATGAAATGAGCCCAAATTTGGTGGATAGGTGATAATATGGGTAGGAGAAGGCTCTGGTAAATTTTCAGCAATTATGAAGCAATATAAAATATAGTTGCTTCACAACAGGAAAATATGACCAGAAACCAAGATTTGATGCTGTTCTCTCATAGATGCTTGGATAGGGTTGAAATTTGGTGGAGATTCATGATTTTGGAATATGAAGATGCTTGCAAAATTTCAACTCATTTGGATACTCCTAGCTAGCACTTGCTTCCCAAAGATTCCAGTTGCCCAGAAACTTTGGAAATTAGCCAAGAGAGATTTAATATCCAAATAAAGTTGAATTTTGTCATGTGGCAATGATATGGATAGGAAAGAGTTCAAGAAAAGTTTGAGAGCAAGCAAGCAAATATAAAGGGTACTTGCTTCTCAATCTGACAACTGGAGCATAATCAGAAAAGGAATATTTGTGAAATATTTTTGAACATGGCAAGGAAAGGTTTGACATATTTGTGGAATATATGACCCAAACAATTTATGAGAATTATTTGGGAATTTTGGGAATGATGGAAATGTGAGTTGCTTCACAACTCAGAGCAAACGGGGTTATTCCTTTAATAGAAAAAGGAATATTCCCAAGAAAAAGAATATTGGGATTGGTCCAAGATGGAAATGACATGGTCTTGGGATGGTTTGGAAGTTGACAAGCCACTGGGGAGAGGAATCAAAGGTGATCTCTCCAGGTTTCAAGACCACTAAGTCACAGAAAAGCAAATCCGGACAAAAATTAAAAGCAAAAGAAAATGGGCAAAATCCAGGGTGTTACAAACCTACCCCCCTTAAAGAAATCTCGTCCTCGAGATTTGGTTGCTCAGGGATCAAACAAGAACATTTCCTCTTGAGGAAACCGTTTCCAACTCGGGTTTCCTTTTTACCTTTGTATAATGCTTCCACTGAGTTTTATATGACGGACTGCCTTGCTTCGGGGTGGTTTGCTTCACTGGACCCTTTTTCTGGCCAATCTTACCTCATATGTTACTCTGACTCCAATCCTTTTATATCTGCTATGCTGTCTGGGGCAATAAATTTTCTGACCAAACTATATGCCCTGCTCGTAAGTCCGAGAGTGGTTCCTCATGGATGTGTCGTGACGAGGTCCAATACGAACGACCGTTCATCGTGAACAATTTTTCTTGGTTGAGACGGAATCTTTTACTCACTGTATTGGGTGACTTCAAATGGCTCTGTGTCCTCCTGGTTCAAAACAATATTGTAAATCGTACCGTTCTCCTGGCGGAATCTGACTTCTCGCACGATTTGCTGCGTCATCTTGGGTATCTCCATTGTCTCGGGTATAAAGCTCCTGCCAAATGTTTGATTGTCACCTGTCGTGACCAGCATAAAGGTGTACAGTCTTATAGTGATATTATCCATAGACTTGACTGACAGTGGTCCTGGCAGCAAAATCTTGTTCACGGCAGGTTAGTCTTTAACTGATTCCCATCTGTGAGGGCACATGCTTCGAAACTGTTGTTCATCCTTCTGACCACACAGTCTGTCGGTATTTCTATGTGGATGGTAGGCCGTGTAATGCTTTAACATGGTTGCTGAATTTGAACTGCTGAGTTATTCTTTCGGCTGACCTGACTAGCTTGGTTGCCTTCCTCTGACAATTCTGAGCATATCTGGTTGACTAGGCGGGTTGTCTCGATATGGGGTCCTTGCAAACGGAATAAACCCCATGGGTGTGTACCCATGGTGACTGGTACCGAGCCAGACTGTCTGGAGTATTTGTACCATGTTGCTCTTGCAACCATTACCATACCTTTATGGCCAAATCTTTGCTCCTTCATTATGGTTCTCTTTACCTGGATCCTTTATCAAAGGAGCTTGGCCTTATGTGTTCTTTGATTCTCCGTGTGACCATGGGTGTTGTCAGATGCAATATTCCGGCAGGCATATTACTTTACAAGTTGTAGCTGTAGGTAACGATCGTCTGAACCCTTGGATAAAACAGGCAAATAAACCAGTAGCCACCAGAACGGTCTTTACAACTCAGATCTGGGACATTTACTGGAGTAACTCAACCCCGACTCAAGACGGCTGAAAAGCAGCTCAGAGCATGAGACAGTGTCGATAAGAAGAAAGTAGCAACTCCCTAAGACGGCCGAAAAAAACAGCTCAGAGCATAGGGTCATTGCTACGAAGAGAAATTCAACAGCTGCCCGAGACGGCCGAAAAGCAGCTCAGAACACGGACAGTTGTTGACAAGAGAAATAAAAATCGGCATCCACCCCGGACGGCCGGAAACAGCTCAGAACACAGGCGTGGTGCCGTCACCAAAGAAAGACGGGCAAGGGTTCATCCGCGTCCCATACAGCTCACTATTATGTATATACCTTACCGTTTCTGCTATCGGTTACTTGTTGTATGCAACAGGGTATTCGGCTATCCTTCTTGCTGAACACTAAGTTCATAGCTCATGCTGGCTTGCTTCCAAGACATAGCAGGGTTCAAATTGTACTCGTAGCAGACTCAAACCTTGTATATATATGAATCATACCTTTGGCACGGAATGCACTGTGGATCATATACACAATTTGCCTTCTTGCTGATTTGATTATTGTTGCTGTGAAAGTTGCACTGATGTATACTTGATGCTGATAATCAATCCGGTCAGGATATCATTTGTATTCAGGCCCGATATTCCCTATATAGCACAATCTGCTGAAAACTTCATATTGCTGAGCTGAGCTTCCAAATGACTGTCTCTTCGCTGACTCTTAGGGTTCAGAGTCGGTGAGCAACTTCCATAAGGGGAAAATAAGGTAACACCAAGGGCCCAAATAAACAAAAGAAACGACTAAAACAAAGCACACAAAACAGCAAGACAACACACACACAAGCAATAATATGCATTCCTACTTAAGCACACACTTTCGCAAGAACTCCGGTATTACGGTCTAACATGTTGTGGCGATGTGCACGAAAGTGAATCAATGTGTGGAAGAAAATTGGTGTAAACAAGGCTACACCAAACACGGGCTTAACACGGATGGAACCGGTGGCGAGGACGAACTTGGTGATCGGGGGTCGGAACACAGAAGTTACGACCACATCATCATCAAGCGTACGGAAGAAAACCGTACACGTCCAAAGAATAGGTGGCGGAATGAGTTAATAGTGAGACAAAGGCTTGCAGGCATTGACCTTTTCTGATAACCAGGATCAGTTAGGGTTGCCAAAACGGCTAGAGGAATGGCACGATCCGGGATAGAAACATGTCTATCACCGAAACAATAGGGTGGCTGAGGAGAATAAGTTGGTGTGGTACCAGTGCATCAATCCAACAAGGGATCGATACCACCAAGCACCTCGGCATCACTCCCCTGGGACGGAGATGACACCACACCAAGGAACAAAGATGCAAACTGGAGAGCGCAGGTAGGGAAACAAAACCGATGCCACCTACACTCACCAGATCCATCGTTAGGGATAAGATATCTAGTCTATATGCATGCTATGCACAACCAAATGCAACAAACAAGTGCAGCAAACCAACCGGGTCCTAAACTACCGGGTACTAACGCTCGCATCTAGACCGCGCGTCCTATAGCCAGACCTGCTCTGATACCAACTTCTGTGGCACCCCGGCTCAGAGTAAACCGGAACGCCCCGTATTCCAGCCCAAGAACGAGTCTTCTGGAATACGGCACTGTTGGCATAGAACAAATCGGCTCTTTATTGCAATAGATATGGTTACAACGGTACAAGGATTACATCGGCACGGCAACACTATGCCTGCCCGGGGTAGCTCTATGCTAAAAGCGGAGTAACTCTCTCTCGGCAGCGGAACAGCAACGACGGTGATGGACTCCACTCCACAGGGACTCTGGCTAGAACGCGTATCCTAGATCGCAAGCACAGGATCCTCGGCAAGCAAGCAATCACGGCATGACCTGCAAACTGGCATGACACGCCAGGTGAGTACTTTGAATGTACTCGCAAGCTCACAGCAAACATCAGCATTAAAGCAAGACAACATCATAGCAATCCAAAATTAACCAACATGGTTATCTAGCAAGGTAGCTACTGAAATGACTGCAGTATGGTAAAGCGTATTAAATCCATACTTCAAATAATCTCAGGATCCAATCCGAACCTGTACCAAGTCCAATCCAAATCATGTGGTCATCCGACCACTCATCTCATAGCCATTCCATGGCTAACATATCAAATACCTGATTCCATCTGCACCACAAGTCTGACAAACTTACTCTCCTCCGGGTTGTCTCACAACCCTCAGAATACTCATGAACCACCGAGTACTTCTGATCATACGACGAGTTCTTCCATCATTATCATCACTACCATGGTTGACCACCTAGTGAGGTCTGGACGGACTGTCCAATACCGTGGACACGGCTATTCGAATAGATTTTACACTTTGCAGAGGTTGCGCACTTTACCCACACTATGGAGCACTGACCTCGTGATCCCATTCGGGTGGACCAGCGTTGCTCCAACGAAACCTGCCTGACCCGTGACTCTTCCATCGTACCACCGGCAATCGCACTCCCTCGGAGTCAAGCCTTGGGTGGCCCCTTGTCACCTCGTGACACCTGCCACCGTCGTGGCCAAACTATACTGTCCCAAACGGGGACGCCGGCACAAAACTCAACTGGGCTCACAAGGTTATCGCCGCCTACCGGGCCAGGGTAGCGCGCACGCATATCCTTCCCTGTCGGGCAGTACCGATGAAAGAGCATGCGATCAGACCAAGTCAAGGCCGTCCCATACCGGCAAATGTGGTTGCACGGATAAGTCCGGACAGGTGACTCAAGGTCAACCATGAAATATCTAATCCCCGAATAATATTTCCGTCATGGCTGACACTCCGATAACCAGTATGCTTAAGCCACTGCTACTAATTCATCTCTACGAACTGCCGGATGAACTCCAAAATAATCATAGACAGTGATCTCAACATCACAATATCAACAAGTGGGTAAGCTACTAGTCACTAATAATCCGGTACTCAACATGGTAGTCACCTATCCGAGAATTAACTCGATCATTGCATAATCCAATCCATTTCACAGCTACTCATACTTGCCGATAAAGTAAATAGTCAAACTATGACATTGCAATGCGATGATGCAGATGAGAGTTGTGGCTTGCCTGGGGGTGAAGGGATACACCGGGGAGAAGTGCGGAATGGTCGCGGAAGTGATTGTCGAAAACAGTTCTCTCTCGGAGGGCTGTTTATGGGCAAGGGCAAAATGGTCATTTTCACAGTAGAACCACATAGTGAAAATGATACCAACACGACGGGCTCGAAGAGGCGAAGAAGTGGGCTTTGGATTCACCTCGATCGGAGTTATGAGTAAAAAGATACAATAGTTCTTCTGCCAGGGACCTGTCTGTAAAATAATCTTCACAAATAGGCCCTCGGCTGGAAAAACAGAACGCGCACTCCAGAAAATGCGCTTTCAGATAAGTGAAAGCATATTGCTGGCCGAAGAGCAGTTGAGTGCGCTTTCACCAGTGGAAAACGTATTTCGCGATATGCGTGTCCACTTATCCGAGCTGGCGGGTGGGCCACCCTCTTCGGTCGCCGACCGGTGGGGTCCACGGGCAGGGAGGCGCTGGCGCTCGTCTCCTTCCTCCTCCCGCTGCTCCTTCCCGACGAAGCAGAGGAAACAGGGGAGAGGCGACGCCGGCGAGGGGCCCGGGCGGCTCCGGCCGTCTCCCGCCCGCCCTAGGCCATCGGCGGGTGCGGGGAGGATCGGCGCCTCCACCTGGACGGTCTGCGGGCACCGGGGAGGGTCATGGCCGCGGCACCATGCGGAATCAGAGATCGCGGGCGGCGGCGGCCAGTTGAGGGAAGCGGCGGCTCAGGTTGGTTCGGCGACGAACGGAGAGCAGGGGAAGATGCTATGGGGTCCGGGTGATCCCCTGGTGAGGTCAGGAAGGAGGGGAAGGGCTCGGTTCTCGCCAATTTAGGCGGCGGCTGGCGGTAGACATGGCGGCCATAGGCGGGGCAGAGAGTTTCTTGAGCTCGGTTTGGTGGTCGGGGCGGCTAGAGGAAGAGTGGGGAGGAGCTTGGAGTGCTCGGAGGGGCTCGGGAATGCCTATAAATAGGCGAGCGACGGGGGTGGCCGAGCTCGGCCGTGGCGACGCGTGCGCCGCACGCCGGAGCTTCGGGAAAGCTCGTGGAGGAGGGGAGATGCATCCAGAATGGTCACGGAGAAGCGGAGAGGGTTCGGGCGAAGCTGGGAAGGATCGGGAGGGCTCGCGGTGATCGGACGCGACGGCGACAAGTCACAGGCGCGGCTGTCGCGCTGCGCAGGAGAGGACGTGAGAGGGGGAGAGGGGTTCAGGGAGAAGAGGACGGCGAGAGGGCTCTGTTGGACATGATCGTTCGCGCGGGAACGACAAGGAGGAGAGGGGCCCCGACAAGAAACGACGCAGCTCATGACCACTGCTCGCCAGGGCGGCGGTCACCACGTGAACTTGGCCTTGCCACGCGTCCAAGTCAACTCCAACATGTCAACTCGGTCGGTCACTCATAGGAAGAGGTCAAGGAGGAAAGAGACAGGCACAGAGAGGCTTGAGGTGACCACAGATAGCAGGTCTATCCAGAACAGCAAGGTGTTTGGAGTGGGCTGGGGAAGATCGAGCAGGATCTAGGCTCTGATATTTGGCATGGGGTGATAAAATGCTAAGATGATCATGTCTGCAGATTTGCAGCTCAATTGGATGAAGATACATAGCACTTGCTGTTCAAAGGGTCTCACTGACCAGATTTGCCAATCTTGAAGTAGCACTCACATATCACATGGGATTGGGATGAAATTTGGAGGAGATGATTGATATGGGCATATGAAGGTAATGTATAAATTTCATACCATTTGGATAAACCAAAATGGTACTTCCTTCACACAGCTTCCAAATGGACAGAATCTTTGAAAAATTCTAGGAAATTACTGGTGAAATGAAATGAGCCCAAATTTGGTGGAGAGGTGATAATATGGGTAGGAGAAGGCTCTGGTAAATTTTCAGCAATTATGAAGCAATATAAAATATAGTTGCTTCACAATAGGAAAATATGACCAGAAACCAAGATTTGATGCTGTTCTCTCATAGATGCTTGGATAGGGTTGAAATTTGGTGGAGATTCATGATTTTGGAATATGAAGATGCTTGCAAAATTTCAACTCATTTGGATACTCCTAGCTAGCACTTGCTTACCAAAGATTCCAGTTGCCCAGAAACTTTGGAAATTAGCCAAGAGAGATTTAATATCCAAATAAAGTTGAATTTTGTCATGTGGCAATGATATGGATAGGAAAGAGTTTACAAAAAGTTTGAGAGCAAGCAAGCAAATATAAAGGGTACTTGCTTCTCAATCTGACAACTGGAGCAGAATCAGAAAAGGAATATTTGTGAAATATTTTTGAACATGGCAAGGAAAGGTTTGACATATTTGTGGAATATATGACCCAAACAATTTATGAGAATTATTTGGGAATTTTGGGAATGATGGAAATGTGAGTTGCTTCACAACTCAGAGCAAACGGGATTATTCCTTTAATAGAAAAAGGAATATTCCCAAGAAAAAGAATATTGGGATTGGTCCAAGATGGAAATGACATGGTCTTGGGATGGTTTGGAAGTTGACAAGCCACTGGGGAGAGGAATCAAAGGTGATCTCTCCAGGTTTCAAGACCACTAAGTCACAGAAAAGCAAATCCGGACCAAAATTAAAAGCAAAAGAAAATGGGCAAAATCCAGGGTGTTACATCGCACACGATTACATAGATAGATAGATAGATCACTAAGCAAACACTCGAAAATAGATTGAACTAAAATTTTATTCAACTAATACAAAAGATAACTAAAGATCGAACTAAGATAAATAAAGGCAAAGAAGGTGGTGTGATACGATACCGGGGCACCTCCCCTAAGCTTGGCACAAGCCAAGGGGAGTGCCCATAAAATGAACTCAAATCTCCTTTGGTGGTGAGGAAGGAGGTGGTGATGTAGTCATGTTCCTTTTCTCCAGCTTGCGTCGGAGGCTGAAGTTGTCATCCCTAAGATCCTCATTCTCCAGCTCAAGCTTCAAGATCTTCTTGCATAATGCTGCCTTGCTATCCTGCCGAAATCGGGGAGGGATATCCTCTGAATCGGTGTCTTCCTCCTCATCCGAGAACCAAAAATATGGGAAGGTCTTCTTAAAGACATTTGGATCCAAAGGTTGGTGGGAAACAGGGCTCTCCTCCTCCGAATCTTGAGACGACATATTTCAGATCTGTCGGAAAAACAACAAGAAAGAAGAACAGAGGATTTCTCCATGATACGGTGGTCAGTATGTTCGGGGGGTATATAAAGATTTTTTATTTTGGGAAACAAGCAAAATGAGGGGAAAACGGAGTCGAGAAGTTTCCCGAGGTGGGCACAACCCACCTGGGCGCGCCAGGCAAGGCAGGCGCGCCCTGGTGTCCTGTGCCCTCCTAGGTTACCTTCCTGGTTATTTCTTATTTTCCTAATTTTTGTAAAATTCCAAAACTGACAGAAAATATTTTTGCGGATTTTTCGGAGTCCGTTTACTTACCGTATCACATACCTCCTCTTTTTTCACGATTCTGGAGTATTCCGGAAGGTTTCTTTTATGTGTTCCTCCGGTGTCATGGTTTGAATAATATTGCTTTCAACATTAATATGCGTACCTGAGATGTAGTGTTTTTAATTCTTTGCCCATTGACCACCTTCGGGTTAGTACCTTCGGCATTATTTATTTTGATAGCTCCAGAGCGATAAACCTCTTCGATAATATATGGTCCTTCCCATTTGGAGAGAAGTTTTCCCGCAAAGAATCTAAAACGAGAGTTGTACAAAAGAACATATTCACCAACTTTGAATTCTCTCTTTTGGATTGTTTTATCATGCCATCTTTTAACTTTCTCTTTAAATAGTTTGGCATTTTCATAAGCTTGGTTTCTCCATTCATCTAGTGAGCTAATATCAAATAACCTCTTTTCATCAGCAAGTTTGAAGTCATAGTTGAGTTCTTTAATTGCCCAATATGCTTTATGTTCTAACTCAAGAGGCAAATGACAAGCTTTTCCATAAACCATTTTATAAGGAGACATACCCATGGGATTTTTATAAGCTGTTCTATAAGCCCAAAATGCATCATCTAGTTTCTTAGACCAATTCTTTCAGGACCTATTGACAGTTTTTTGTAACATTAATTTTATTTCTCTATTGCTAAGTTCAACTTGGCCACTAGATTGAGGATGATAAGGTGATGCAATTATATGGTTAACATCATATTTAGCAAGCATTTTATGGAAAGCACCATGAATAAAGTGTGAACCACCATCAGTCATTAAATATCTAGGTACTCCAAACCTTGGGAAAATAACTTCTTTTAAGCATTTTAATGGAAGTGTTATGATCAACACTACTAGCTGGAATAGCTTCTACCCACTTAGTAACATAATCAACAGCAACCAAAATATGTGTATACCCATTAGAGGAAGGAAAATGTCCCATATAATCAAAACCCCAAACATCAAATGGTTCAACAGCAAGTGAATAATTCATAGGCATTTCCTGACGCTTACCGATATTACCAATTCTTTGACATTCATCACAAGATAAAACAAACTTACGGGCATCCTTGAAGAGAGTAGGCCAATAAAAATCAGATTGCAATACCTTGTGAGCAGTTCTATCTCCCGCATGATGTCCTCCATAAGCTTCAGAATGACATTTTCGTAGGATTTGTTCCTGTTCATGCTCAGGTACACAACGTCTAATAATACCATCTACTCCTTCTTTATAAAGATGTGGGTCATCCCAAAAGTAATGTCTTAAATCATAGAAGAATTTTTTTCTTTTGTTGGTATGTCAAACTAGGTGGTATATATTTAGCAACAATGTAATTAGCATAGTCAGCATACCAAGGAGTGTTATGAGAAACATTTATTGCAGCTAGTTGTTCATCAGGAAAGCTATCATCAATAGGTAGTGGGTCATTAAGAATATTTTTTAACCTAGACAAGTTATCAGCTACGGGGTTCTCAGCTTCCTTTCTATCAATGATATCTAAATGAAATTCTTGTAGCAAGAGAACCCACCTAATGAGTCTAGGTTTAGCATCTTTCTTTTCCATAAGATATTTTATAGCAGCATGATCAGTGTGAACAATTACTTTGGAATCAACAATGTAAGCTCTGAATTTATCACAAGCAAACACAACTGCTAAAACTTCTTTCTCAGTAGTAGCATAATTTCTTTGGGCACTATCTAGAGTTTTACTAGCATAATGAATAACATTTAATTTCGTATCAACTCTTTGTCCTAGAACATCACCAACAACATAATCAGTAGCATCACACATAATTTCAAAAGGCAAGTTCCAATCAGGTGGTTGAACAATAGGTGCAGAAGTTAAGGCTTTCTTAAGTGTTTCAAAGGCTTCTACACAATCATCATCAAAAACAAATGGAACATCATTTTGTAAAAGATTTGTAAGAGGCCTAGAAATTATAGAGAAGTCTTTAATAAACCTCCTATAGAAACCAGCATGACCGAGGAAACTACAAATACCTTTAATATCTTTAGGACATGGCATTTTCTCAATTTCATCAACTTTAGCTTTATCCACCTCAATACCTCGTTCGGAAATTTTATGCCCCAAGACAATACCTTCATTAACCATAAAGTGGCACTTCTCCCAATTCAAGACAAGATTAGTTTGCTCACATCTCTGCAAAACTCGATCAAGGTTGCTTAAGCAATCATCAAAAGAAGTTCCATAAACGGAAAAATCATCCATGAAAACCTGAACAATCTTTTCACAAAAATCAGAGAATATAGCAGTCATACATCTTTGAAAGGTAGCAGGTGCATTGCATAAACCGAAATGCATACGTCTATAAGCATAAGTTCCAAAAGGACAAGTAAAGGTGGTTTTCTCTTGATCAGCTTGTGAAACAGGTATTTGAGAAAAACCAGAATATCCATCAAGAAAACAAAAGTGTGTGTGCTTAGATAGTCTTTCTAGCATTTGATCGATAAAAGGCAGAGGGTAATGATCTTTTCTAGTAGCTTTATTTAATTTTCGGAAATCAATTACCATTCTATAGCCAGTAACAATTCTTTGTGGAATAAGTTCATTTTTATCATTAGGAACAACAGTAATACCTCCCTTCTTAGGGTAAGACACAATGAACGGGACTTACCCATCTACTATCAGCTATGGGATAGATTATACCTGCTTTCAGAAGCTTTAGTATTTCAGTTCTTACCACTTCTTTCATCTTAGGATTCAAACATCGTTGGTGATCAACAACGGGTTTAGCATCAGGTTCCATATTAATCTTGTGCTAATAGAGAGTGGGACTAATGCCCTTAAGATCATCAAGAGTATACCCAATAGCAGCTCAGTGCTTCTTCAGAATTTTCAGTAATCTTTCTTCTTCATGTTCTGAAAGGTTAGCACTGATAATAACATGATATATCTTTTTCTCATCAAGATAAGCATATTTCAAAGTATCAGGCAATTGTTTTAATTCAAATACAGGATCACCTTTAGGTGGAGGAGGACCTCCTAGAGTTTCAATAGGCAAATTGTGTTTGAGCAGAGGTTGTTGTTCAAAGAATATTTTATCTATTTCATTTCTTTCACGCAAGTGCATATCATTTTCATGGTCGAGCAAATATTGTTCTAGTGGATCAGTAGGAGGCATGGCAATAGAAGCAAGACTAATTATTTCATCCTTATTAGGTAATTCTTTATCACGAGGTTGTCTACTAAACTTAGAGAAATTAAATTCATGAGACTCATCACCAAAGCTAACACTGACAGTTTGTTTATGACAATCTGTAGTAGCATTGACAGTGTTCAAGAAAGGCCTACCAAAGATAATGGGACAAAATTCATCTTGTCGGGAACCAAGAACAAGAAAATCAGTAGGATATTTTATTTTCCCACACAAGACTTCAACATCTCTAACAATCCCAAGTGGTGTGATGGTGTTTCTATTAGCAAGTTTAATAGTAACATCTATGTCTTCTATTTCAGCGGGTGCTATGTCATTCATAATTTCTTGGTATAAGGTAAAAGGAATAGCACTCACACTAGCACCTAAGTCACATAAACCATGATAACAATGATGTCCTATTTTAACTGAGACAACGGGCATGCCAACAATAGGTCTATGTTTATCTTTTTCATCGGGTTTGGCAATTCTAGCAGCTTCATCACAGAAGTAAATAACATGCACATCTATATTTTCTACCAAGAGATCTTTAACCATAGCAACACTAGGTTTTACTTTAATTTGATCAGAGGGTCTAGGTGCTTTAATATTACTTTTGCGAACCACAGTTGAAATCTTAGCATGTTCCTTTACCCTAACAGGGAAAGGTGTTTTTTCAATGTAAGCAGTAGGCACAACTGGATCAATATTGTAAATGATAGTTTCATCTTTAGCTATTACCGGTTCTTTAATTTCTTCTTTAATAGGGGGATGATATTTAAACCACTTCTCCTTAGGGAGATCAACATGGGTAGCAAATGATTCACAAAAATAGGCTACTATCTCAGAGTCAAGTCCATATTTAGTGCTAAACTTGTGAAAAGCATCGGTATTCATAAAAGATTTAACACAATCAAACTCAAGCTTAATACCTGACTCTTTACCTTCTCGATTTCCCAATCGTCAGAGTTGCATTTAATTCTTTCTAAAATATCCCACCTGAATTCAATAGTCTTCTTCATAAAAGAACCAGTACAAGAAGTATCGAGTATGGATTGATCATCACGAGAAAGCCGAGCATAAAAGTTCTGAATAATAATTTCTCTGAGAGCTCATGATTGGGGCATGAATATAACATTGACTTAAGCCTCCCCCAAGCTAGAGAGATACTTTCTCCTTCACGAGGCAAAAAATTATATATATAATTCCGATCACGATGAGCTAGATGCATAGGACAATTTTTTTGGTGAAATTCCAATTTCAATCGATTCCAGTTCCAAGATCCAATATCATCGCATAGTCTATACCATGTCAATGCCATTCCCTTCAAAGATAAAGGGAAAACCTTCTTCTTAGCTTCATCTCTGGATAAACCTGCAAGCTCAAATAATCCACAAATTTCATCCGCATATATCAAATGCATATCAGGATGTTTAGTTCCACCTCCTGCATAAGGATTAGCTAGCAGTTGTTCTATCATACCCGAAGGAATTTCATAACCAATATTTTCAGTAGGTGCAGTAGGTTGAGGGGAAACTAATTGTGGTTCCGGTCGAGGTGAAGATACCCCGAACAAACCCCTCAAAGGATGGTTCTCCATAGTCACAAGTGATAATAAATTTCAGCACATAGTAATAATTTTTCCTTACCGATTTCCACTTACCAAGAGCGCTTCACTCCCCGGCAACAGCGCCATAAAAGAATCTTGATGACCCACAAGTATAGGGGATCAATCGTAGTCTTTTCGATAAGTAAGTGTCGAACCCAACGACGAGTAGAAGGAAATGACAAGTGGTTTTCAGCAAGGTGTTTTCTGCAAGCACTGAAATTGTCGGTAACAGGTAGTTTGATAGCAAGATAATGTGTAACGAGCAAGTAACAGTAACGGTAAATAAAGTGCAGCAAGGTAGCCCAATACCTTTGTGGCAAAGGACAGTCCAAAACGGTCTCTTATAATAAGCAAAGCGTTCTTGAGGGTACAAGGGAATTTCATCTAGTCACTTTCATCATGTTGGTTTGATTCGTGTTCGCTACTTTGATAATTTGATATGTGGGTGGACCGGTGCTTAGGTGCTGTTCTTACTAGAACAAACCTCCTACTTATGATTAACCCCCTCGCAAGCATCCACAACTATGAGAAAAGTATTAAGATAAAATCTAACCATAGCATTAAACTTTTGGATCCAAATCGGTCCCTTACGAAGTAGCGCATAAACTAGGGTTTAAGCTTCTGTCACTCTAGCAACCCATCATCTAATAACTACTCCACAATGCATTCCCTTAGGCCCAAATATGGTGAAGTGCCATGTAGTCGATGTTCACATGACACCACTAAGGGAATCACAACATACATATCATCAAAATATCGAACACATATCAAGTTCATATAATTACTTGCAACAAGATTTCTCCCGTGACCTCAAGAACAAAAGTAACTACTCACTAATGATAATCATACTCAAGATCAGTGGGGTATTAAATAGCATAATGGATCTGAACATATAATCTTCCACCAAATAAACCATATAGTAATCAACTACAAGATGTAATCAACACTACTAGTCATCCACAGGTACCAATCTGAGGTTCCGGTACAAAGATTGAACACAAGAGATGAACTAGGATTTGAGAGGAGATGGTGTTGTTGAAGATGTTGATGAAGATTGACCTCCCAAAGATGAGAGGGTTGTTGGTGATGACGATGGCTTCAATTTCCCCCTTAGGGAGGGAAGTTCCCCCGGCGAAATCGCTCCGCCAGAGGGCAAAAGTGCTCCTGCCCAAGTTCCGCCTTGAGACGGCGGCGCTCCATCCCGAAAGTCCTCTCTTTATTTTTTCTAGGTCAAAATGACTTATATACCAGAAGATGGGCACCGGAGGTGGTCCGTGCTGAGCACAACCCACCAGGGCGCGCCTGGGGGCCCTGGCGCGCCCTGGTGTCTTGTGCTCACCAGGTGGGCCCCCTCCGGTAGTTATTTGCTCCAGTATTTTTTATATATTCCAAAACAATTCTTCGTAAATTTTTAGCTCATTTGGAGATGTGCAGAATAGGTAACTCTGACATAACTTTTTCAGGTCCAGAATTCCAGCTGTCGGCATTCTCCCTCTTTGTGTAGACCTTGCATATTATAAGAGAAAAGGCATTAGAATTACTCCATAAAGCATTATTATGCATAAAAACATTATAAATAACAGTAGGAAAACATGATGCAAAATGAACGTATCATCTTAGGCCTCCCAATCTCCCTCCGTTTAGCTGGTGGCAATAAGCCTTCAAGTATGTTTCCCGATTCGTTCGCTGAATTGTTGTCATCATTGACCATAGCACTATGTCTTTCAACTCCTGCAGCAACCACAACGTCCTGTGATTGAACCTGGTTCAAAACATCTCCCTTCTCAGCTAGCCTGTCTTCTAGTCCTAACCTGTCCCGCATCTCTGTAAACGGCTTCATTTCAGCAGCACATTTCTTGAAGCATGTTTATTTACCCATATAGGAAACTCTTCCTTCTTCGGTGGCCACCTTCAATATTAGGTGTCATAGAGAGGCTCGTTTAGAACTACAAGACTTGCGTGGAGGCTATTAGAGGTGCTATGGGTTCGACAGATGTGAAGTTCGAATTCATTGACGGAGAGGATAAATAACTGTTCCTGTCACTCCGGGCGAAGATAACACAAGGAGTGGGACATATGTGATTGAAATCAGATATGGCGAGAAGAGCCTCTCTCCGATGGCTACTAAACACCATGCTTGGTTTAGGGGCATTGTTACTAACAATGGACGCAAATACGAGATTGACAAGATGCCAACCAAGACGATGAAGGGGTCTACATCACTCCATACCGACACAGTACACTGACTTGTGTCGTGATGGTGCTGCAACACTGAAGTTGGGATAACAACAATTGCTCCGAGCCTTCCATGCTTTCGCTACTCATGGGGAGGCTGGGAACCAACATGTCCATGCGGCGAAGAAGGCGGACTTAGCTGTGCTGATAGTCATGTTCTTCGAAGGGCCACATTTTCGTAATGTGTGCCAGTTGGTGGAGGATCTCCTGACCAGCAGTAGGTTGAACCGTTCGGTCGGGAAACAAAGGGAAAGCTGATAAATAACTGGTGCAGCACCAGCAAAGACTTTTACCATGCGAATTGGAATGATAGAAGCATTATCATCTCACATGCTAGCTCGCAGATAGTGAAGGATGTTAAAAAGGATTTCTGAATGTTGTGCCAGACAGAGTGGGATGAATTCTTGGCTAAACTGAGCGAGGCCATAGCAAGTACCAAAAGCAGAGCTAGCAGCAGCAAAAGCAACAAGTGAAGAAGTGAAGAATGGAACATAACCAGTACTGCTCATTATATATATGAACTCTATTGCTAGTATTATTTCCATAACCATCCTTCGTTACTTAGTGAAGATTGTAATGAACCACTCTAAGTATTGTCTACACGGTTGATCCATGTCAGTAAGACTAATATTTTGCAATCAGTTTGTGTGTTTGCTTGACTTTTCTCTTTTCCACATGCTATATGTATGCGTTTTGCTACTATCCATATTGTTCTTCCACATATGATGCACAAAATGTTTAATGTGTATGAAACATAAAATAAAATACTGCAAACAAAACTTGATGCTAATGACATGAGGAACATACTCATAATAAATGACAAATTCTTCCCGTCTATAGTGTTCCAAGGCGTGTCAACTCTCAACAGCCTTCCAAGTAACCTTGACAGAAATTTTTGTGGAATCGTGAAGATACACCACCTCATGCACTGTTCCATGATACCATGAACCAAATCGACCTTCCCACATACAACACGGAAGCTCTTGAGAAAAACCGCCATCTTTCGTGGATCCTTCAATGAAGAAATTAAGATAACTGTGTCTCATCACTCCGATGACCGAACTCATTCTGCAACCTGATTCTGTAACTCCGGAAAAGAAGCGGATCACATCTCTGAATCCACTGGTCTTTGCATAAAGACTCAGATTAAGGCCATTGACAGCAGCACGAAGTATCTCGACATCAACCTTTGCTTGAACTGCATTCTGCAACACCAGAAAATTCATATCCAATTCACACTTCTCCCATACAGACGCAAAAATTCAATGAATGGTCATGTTTTGAACATGTTCACAAACTCAGTACACCCTTCAATCAGAAGGTCATCTTTCCGCCCGTCTTCTTGTTGGTCATCAGTCCATACACAATGCTTGAATTCTAAAAACACACGACATATCATGGAAATACATCGAGCAGGGCTAGTCAGTGATAAATGTTCAATGCTCTATATTAAGTATGAACAACCACATGTGCAGGAATAGAACGAAGACAAGTGTTCTGTTTAGTAGTGATTATCTTACTTTGAATGTTGCTCTCTCAAGGAAAGATAAGTTCGAGTTTGCACGTTAAAGGAGACTTTGAATATACCCTTAGAATACACATTATTAATGTGTTGCAGCATGGATTATTATGTGTTGTATGCTACGGTTTGGGGAGAGTCTCTCCCTCCTAGGGGCATAGAAGAACCGATCATGCCTTAATAATTTAAAAGATAAACTTTCAAACAAAGCGATCACAAAGATCCTCGGAGGGCCTCGTTGAATATCTGGATTTAGGTACACATACTTTCAGACTCATCATATAGTTGATATTGGTCACCAAAGCAATGCTTGTCCTTCTAAACATGGGGATCATTGAATGCACGAAAAAGACGGATCATCGGAGGGCCTCGTTGAATATCTGGATTTAGGTACAGAGCATCACTCTGCTCACAATGTTCGCTGCTAACCCTTGGGAAAGCATCAACTGTAAAATGGCGGTATGTATCTACATGCAAAATCATTGAATTAATCAATCAAGAGAAGAAAAATCAAGGATCTTGAGTTTAATCCAAGAAGAACTACCATATATTACTGATACCAGAGATATCATTGGATGGTTCAAAATTCTGATGAATCAACTGAGGAAGCTTAGCATGAACCTGGTTGCAACCCAAAACATAGTATATATGCATTGGAATCAATGTTGCTGAAGAGAAAACTGTGATGTGTGTGTGTGTATATGTTCTGCAAATATGTTCAACGGGGAATCTATGCATTGGAGTCCATGTTTCTAAAAAGAACCTAGTTACAAATATGTTCACAGCATGTATAATCCGGCAGAAACTGCACTGTTAAAATGAGTAAACTTTAACCAGATTACGAAGGATTAACAATCTCAAGTAAATTAACCAGATTACGGTTTTAAGTCACTTGAAGATTGTCCTTGAAACTCTACCCATAAAATAATTGTTGATATTAATTATTATTAGTCATCCTATTTTCCATCGGGCAGCAGTATGCTACACTACTACTCAAATGCCAATAACATGCCAAAATCTTTGTAGCTACTATATTCTACCCAATTCAGTTGAAACTGAAATAGTTTCTTGATCTTTTATTCTTCCTCTTCTTTTGGATCTGGGGGTTACACAGCAGCATATATTATTTAATGTAGGGGTGGATACCGGACTGGTTCCGACCTTACTCGGATTGATTTAACATGCTGATCCCCTGTCTCGGAAAATGTCACAAATGTTGTACATGATCATGTTTCACATGGTTTTCCTTATGCAAGCTCCTTTAGAAATCCATAAATAGTCATATGACACAGACGCGGTGCGTAGGTGGATAATACCATGAGGGAGTTACACATTGATAAAAAAGGTAGCACGAATATAATGCATTTTTGTCATGTGGGGCGGGTAGCGGCAATGAAAGAGGAGTCTAACATGATGGCAAAGTGTAGGAAAGAAGGGCTGTATTGGCTGAAATAGTAATGGGCCAAATCGATCGTATATCTATGACGATCCAAGTTTCTTCATAATTATTTTTTCAAAAATTCCGCCAGCGCATTCTAGTTTGGCCTGAGCATAATACAAATAGCACTTGATGGGCCGGCCATTTGCGATGGACTAGGTTTGTCATAGAGTATCGCCACGTCGGACATAAGGATGCTTACGTGGACATAGGGACATTCATACTTGGCACCAAGTCACTGCGTTCCACGATGGTTCATACCAGGTCATATCAAGGCAAGACAAAAGATTATCATTTTTACCACGATGAAAGTTAAATCCTACTTTAGTAATTTTTTCTAGATTCGAGATATATCTACCACAGAAAACAATTATGTGGTTGATGTGAAATCATATGCAGCACATACATCGTTGTCATGGTATATCAACCCATATGCCACCAAAACTTGTGATCTGTGGTATATATTCAATCACAATTGGTAGTTCATGGTAAAAGTGCTCTAAAATTCATACTTCCACCACAGGAAAAAACTGTGTTAGATCAGCAGTTTCTTATTGTGAAGTTCCATATACAATGCCTTGGGCCCATTCGAAAAATATCCCTCTTTGTGTCGCACACACACAAACAATGGATGCTTATCTCTAGGCCAATTGTTTGGTGCCATAACAACCACAACAACAAGAATAGGTTGCTCTTCCATTATCTATATTTTTTCATAATTGTCTGACAGTCACTATTAAGAAGTATTTCCATGAGAACAAATAGATTATGTCTATTTCCTTGCTCTAGATCCAAGGCATACAATATCAGGCATAACTTAATCAGTTCGAAATAGTATATTTTGAATTATTTATTGATAACTTCAAGTCCACATAGCATAGTTGAATATAAGTTCTACTAAAGGAAACAAATCTTGCAGTTGCAAAGGCCACCGATTAGCCTCTCACACCAAAGCTGGCGGACCTTGTCACCCCAGTCAACCGAGCATATCTTGTTGCATGATCATTTGGTGCAGAACACGAGCACATAGCGATCCCACTTACAATTCTCTCTCTACCACAAAGATAATAAAAGTCACACAATAATTTTGAGAAGTTTGTCGTGATGGCATGACTTGTTACACCATTGCATAGAAGTTTCAAACTGGCGAAAAGCTAATAGACAAACAAGAATGTGCTTCAACATCGTATTTAAAAAATCTGAAGTCAATATTTCTTAAAATGTTATGTTGATATTTCTAGGTTCATCCTTTGAAATAAATTATGGCCTAGTCTATTTAATCAAAAACAAAAAAGGAGAGAATAGACATGCATAAGTAGTGCTTCCTAACAACACAAGTATCACCAAAATACAGGCGAAGGCAGATCTTCCATCCATTCTTGAATTCTACATCCTAACATGACCCAAGGTGAAAATTTATAATGTCAGTGATAAGAAATGACGTGCCACGTGTAATCTTGTAGAGAAAGACATAGTTAGTGCATCCAAAAGATATATTGACCAATTTCAAAGGGGTGGTCCTAGCGAGGGACATATAAACAATATACTAAGTCAAAAGGATATGGAATGATGTTCCATCTCTAAATTCCGAGAGGAAGAAACTAAACAGTGTATCCAAAAGATTTAGTGGCCACGTACCAAGAGGCGGTCTGCAGGGAGAATCACAGGGACGATATATAAAATAAAAAGATATGGAATGTCGTAACATCTCTAAATTTCTATGGAAGGAAATATGAATGTGCATCCATAGGATATCATCACCATGTACCGAGAAGTGGTCCCCAATGAGAGCCAAACAGGAAATATCTATCAAAGAATACACGATGAGGTGTCATCGCTAGATTTTTAGAGAAATAAATATTGAAGTTCATCCATAGGATATGATGACAAAGTTACAAAAGATGGACCCCATTTGAAGTTATTCTTTATTTACAACAATTTAAATCAAATGGTAGGATTGTTCATGACTTATCCTCAAAAGTGTGAAGAATGATGCATCCAACATATATAAGTCAGTGAAACATGAGAATATATTGTTACATGCACACCAAATAGTTAGGTTTAGTTGAAAATAGCATTCCACGTTGATGGAGCATTTGGTGATATACGTGGGGGAGCCACTAGACAATGTATTATTCTAACATGATTTTCTTGAATTGATATAGTAGTAACATTCCAATTGAAAAATAAGTACATCCTAGAGGCAAGTTACAAAAGTTTTTTCCCACAATGTTACGAAGTTGTATTACATTATGTGGATTTCATTTTGGATAATGTATCATGTCATTTTTAAAAGAATAATATATATATTAATACAAAAAGATGTGACTTATTTAGGAAAATTAGAGATGATAGTGAACCATATTTTTTTGAAACCATAATTAATTTAAAAGAATGCAAATCAAATTAGAGATGGTTGCCTTTGTTAGATTAGAAATACCTGCTAATCTAGTGAACGCATTATTCATCCTCTCGAAACAGGCTTTCGCCCCGCTTTATAGATAAAGCATTAGTCCATACAACCAAGTACCAAGCTCAACCCGAAAATAAGACTGCTGGGGCCACAGCACAATCGCGCCCAAAAAAGGAAGAAGAAACATAAAAAGCCACCTGGGGCAAATATCTAGTGAACGCATTATTCATCCTCGCGCTCGTATTCAATCTAGGTGGAACTAATCCCATCATGAGCCCCACCACCCCGGTGCGTTGGTTAGGCGTATTGTTTCATGGCATGATCAAGGTGCATGTTGATAGAAAATGGCACCCGCGTGGGATGCAGGGAGCGGTGACATAGATTCTTCACACACCTCACGACACTGAGAAAAAAAACGGCATACGACAACGGTACGGGGACTGGTTCCGTCCTTGCTCGGATTGATTTTACATGCTCGTCCTCCTACTAGGAAAATGTCATAAATGTTGTACATGATCATGTTTCACATGGTTTCCCTTTTGCAAGCTCCTTTAGAAATCCATAAAAGACTCACAAGACACAGACATGGTGCGTGGAAGGTGGATAATACCATGAGTGAGTTACACATCGATAAAAAAGGTAGCATGGACATAATGCATTTTTGTCATGTGGGGTGGGTAGCGGCAACGAAATGGAAGTCTAACATGATATCATAGTGTAGGAACGACAGGCCATATGGGATAACATAGTAATGGGCCAAATCGACCGTATAACTATGTTGATCCAAGTTTCTTCATAATTATTATTTGAAAAATTCCGCCAGCGCATTCCAGTTTGGCCTAAGCATAATACAAATAGCATTTGATGGGTCGACCATTTGCGATGGACTAGGTTTGTCATAGAGTATCGTCACGTCAGACATAAGGATGCTTACGTGGACATAGGAACATTCATACTTGGCACCAAGTCATCGAGTTCCATGATGGTTCATACCACATCATATCAAGGCAAGACAGAAGATTAATGTTTTTAGCACGATGAAAGTTAAATCCTGCTTTAGTATTTTTTTTCTAGATTCAAGATATATCTACCACAGAAAACAATTATGTGGTAGATGTGAAATCATATGCACCACATACATTGTTGTCGTGGTATATGTCAACCCATATGCCACAAAAAACTTGTGATCCGTGGTATATTCAATCACAATTGGCAGTTCATAGTAAAAGTGCCCTGGAGGCTAAAATTCATACTTCCACCAAAGGAAAAAACTGTGTTAGATCAGCAAATTTCTTATTGCGAAGTTCCATATACAAGGCCTCGGGCCCATTCGGAAAATATCCCTCTTTGTGCTGCAGAAGGGTGCTTAGGCTATATAAATAACCTTACGGGTGATTCACACAAATAATGAATGCTTATCTCTATGCCAATTGTTTGGTGCCATAACAACAACCACAATAATTATAGGTTGCTCTTCCATTATCTATATTTTTTTCTTAATTGTATGACACTCACCATTAAGAAGTATTTCCATGAGAACAAATAGATTATGTCTATTACCTTGCTCTAGATCAAAGGCATAAAATCTCATGCATAAATAAATCAGTCCCAAATAGTATATGATGAATTATTTATTGATAACTTCAAGTCCACTTAGCATAGTTCAATATAAGTTCTATTTAAGGAAACAAATCTTGCAGTTGCAAAAGCCACTGATTTGCCTATCACACTGAAGCTGGCGGACCTTGTCACCCCAGTCCAATGAGCATATCTTTTTGCATGATCGTTCGGTGCAGAGCACGAGCAGATAGCGTTCCCACTTACAATTCTCTGTGTACCACCAAGATAATAAAAGTCACACCATAATAGTGAGAAGTTTGTCGTGATGGCACGACTTCTTACACCATCGCATAGAAGTTTCAAACTGGCGAAAAGTTAATAGACATACAAGAATGTGCTTCAACATCATATTTAAAAAATCCAAAGTCAATATTTTCTTAAAATGTTATGTTGATATTTCTAGGTTCATCCTTTGAAATAAATTATGCCCTAGGCAATCTAATCAAAAACAACAAAAGAGAGCACAAACCTGCATAAGTAGTGCTTCCTAACAACACAAGTATCACCAAAATACAGGCGAAGGTAGATCTTCCGTCCATTCCTGAATTCTACATACTAACATGACGCAAGGTGACAATTTATAATGTCAATGATATGAAATGGCGTGCCACGTGTAATCTTGTAGAGAAATACATAAATAGTGCATCCAAAAGATATACTGACCAATTACAAAGGGGTGGTCCTAGCGAGGGACATATAGAAAATACACTAAGTCAAAAGGATATGGAATGACGTTCTATCTCTAAATTCTAAGAGGAAGAAACTAAATAGTGTATCCAAAAGATTTAGTGGCCAGGTATCAAGAGGTGGTCCCCAGGGAGAATCATAGGGGCGATACATAAAATCAAAAGATATAGAACGTAACATCTCTACATTCGTAAGGAAGGATATGAATGTGCGTGCAGAAGATATCATTACCATGTACCGAGAAGTGGTCCCCAACGAGAGCCAAACAGGAAATATCTATAAAAGGATACATGATGAGGTGCCATCGCTAGATTCTAGAGAAATAAATATTGAAGCGCATCCATAAGATATCATGACAAAGTTACAAAAGGTGGACCCCATTTGAAGTTATTCTTTATTTACAATGTAGGGGACTGGTTCCGTCCTTGCTCAGATTGATTTGACATGCTCATCCTCCGTCTAGGAAAATGTCATAAATGTTGTACATGATCTTGTTTCACATGGTTTTCCTTTTGCAAGCTCCTTTAGAAATCCATAAAGAGTCATATGACACAGACGTGGTGCGTAGAAGGTGGATAATATATACCATGAGTGAGTTACACATTGATAAAAAAGGTAGCATGAACATAATGCATTTTTGTCATGTGGGGTGGGTAGCGGCAACGAAAGAGGTGTCTAACATGATGGCAAAGTGTAGGAACGACGGGCCGTATGGGCTGAAATAGTAATGGGCCAATCCGAGCATGACAAAGTTACAAAACCCATGAAATTCGAAGCCATAATACGCCAACGACAATGATTTGGTAAACAGATCGCCATCATGGAGGACGACAACCCTAGATTCTGTCGAGCGGATTCAGGGGGACTCATAAGTTCCCCAACGACACCGAAGCTGATCGAACATTCTTCGTTGAAGAAGAAGTTAGAGGACCAAGACAAAAAAGCAACACCTTCCGCTCCATTGGAACAGGCCTTGGAAAACAATGACCAAATGATCTCCCGCCATCCTCCACTAGTAGAAAACAGGGCTTTGGTCCAGGCTTGGCCAGCCCATTAGTCCCGGTTCAGTGACGAACCGGGACCCATGGGGGCATACGTCCCTGTTCGTGCGCCCAGGGGGCCGGCCGGGCCTCGTGGGGCATTGGTCCCGGTTCGTCTGGACCCTTTGGTCCCGGTTCCAGACATGAACCGGGACCAATGGGCCTCGCTCCTGGCCCACATCCATTGGTCCCGGTTCATGGCTGGAACCGGGACCAAAGGAGGTCCTTTAGTCCTGGTTCTAGCCACCAACCGGGACCAATGAGGTGCCTATATATACCCCCTCGCCCGCAAGCAGAGCACTCCACTGCTCTATTTTTTCTGGCCGGTTAGGGGAGGGCTTTGTGGTGCTCTAGCTCACCTCCTATGCACATGAGGTGTTCGATGAAATGCCCGAGCCACACTACTTAAGCTTTCTTCTCTCCAAGCTCGACCTCCAAGCTCCATTTTCCTCAAGATTTGTTTAGGTTTAGCGGTCCGTCACGTCCCGTCCCCGTCTTCACCGCCGTCGATCGCCCGCGCCGATCTCATCGCCAGCACCACCGTGGTGAGCCTCTTGTTCTTATCTTCTTTCTAAATGAGAAAAATTCTTACTTGTATGGTTTAGATAGATACTTGTATAATTATATATAATGCACGCAGATGAACCGGCAATGGATGTACGGTGACAGACGCACCTCCGAGTACATTAAGGGCGTGCATAATTTTCTCGAAGTGGCCGAGGCAAACAAGCAGAATGGTTTTATGTGTTGTCCATGCCCTATATGTGGGAATACGAAGTCTTACTCTGACCGGAAAATCCTTCACACCCACCTGCTTTATAAGGGTTTCATGGCACACTATAATGTTTGGACCAAGCACGGAGAAAGAGGGGTTATGATGGAGGACAGCGAAGAAGAAGAGGATGATGACAACTATGTGCCCCCTGAATACGGTGATCCTGCAACGGGGGAAGCTGAAGATCAAGAGGAACCAGGCGATGTGCCCGATGATGATCTCCGCCGGGTCATTGTTGATGCAAAGAGACAGTGCGAAAGTGAAAAGGAGAAGCTGAAGTTTGATCGCATGTTAGAGGATCACCAAAAAGGGTTGTACCCCAATTGCGAAGATGGCAACACAAAGCTCGGTACCGTACTGGAATTGCTGCAGTGGAAGGCAGAGAATGCTGTTCCTGACAAAGGATTTGAGAAGCTACTGAAAATATTGAAGAAGAAGCTTCCAAAGGATAACGAATTGCCCGACAGTACGTACGCAGCAAAGAAGGTCGTATGCCCTCTAGGATTGGAGGTGTAGAAGATACATGCATGCCCTAATGACTGCATCCTGTACCGCGGTGCGTACGAGGATTTGAACGCATGCCCGGTATGCGGTGCATTGCGGTATAAGATCAGACGAGATGACCCTGGTGATGTTGACGGCGAGCCCCCCAGGAAGAGGGTTCCTGCGAAGGTGATGTGGTATGCTCCTATAATACCATGGTTGAAACGTTTGTTCAGAAACAAAGAGCATGCCAAGTTGATGCGATGGCACAGAGAGGACCGTAAGAAAGACGGGAAGTTGAGAGCACCCGCTGACGGGTCGCAGTAGAGAAAACTCGAGAGAAAGTCTGGGAGGAGTTTGCAGGTGACGCAAGGAACGTATGGTTTGGTTTAAGCGCGGATGGCATTAATCCTTTTGGGGAGCAGAGCAGCAATCACAGCACCTGGCCCGTGACTCTATGTGTCTATAACCTTCCTCCTTGGCTGTGCATGAAGCGGAAGTTCATTATGATGCCAGTACTCATCCAAGGCCCTAAGCAACCCGGCAACGACATTGATGTGTACCTAAGGCCATTAGTTGAAGAACTTTTACAGCTGTGGAATGGAAACGGTGTATGTGTTAAGCGATGAAGAATATCCATGGTTACGGCGCAATAAGCAAAGGACACAAGCGAAGAAAAAGTGAAGACTTTCTCTCCACAACTATTATGATGATGCCTTTGATCTAGAATATCACTGCAGTTACATGTGAAGAAATGAAATGCCTTTTGTAACAGACGAGTTTCCGTATGAAACCTTGATACTTCGAAAGAGATTGTCCGTTTTGTACACGAAGTGCATCCAGTTTTTGTCATAACCCTCTCAACTTTTTAGAACATGCTATGTGGGTGAAATGATGATACCATGCCAACTTTCAACCTTTTCAGAGTTCATTTGAAGTGCTTTTCAATTTCAGGGTCATATAGCTCAAAAAAATCAGTAAATGCATGAAAAATAACAAATGAAGTCAAAAAGGGTTGAAAATTGATGATGTGGCTTTGAATGGTGCATTTTGAACATACAAAAGTAAAAAAAAATGAAATCCCTTTGTAACAGACGAGTTTCCGTATGAAACCCTGATACTTCGTCAGAGATTGTCCGTTTTGTACACGAAGTGCATCCAGTTTTTGCCGAACCCTCTCAACTTTTTAGCACATGCTATGTGGGTGAAATGATGATACCACTGCCAACTTCAACCTTTTCAGAGTTCATTTGTAGTGCTTTTCAATTTCAAGGTCTTATAGCTCAAAAAAAATCAGTAACATGAAAAATAACAAATGAAGTCAGAAAGGGTTGAAAATTGATGATGTGGCTTTGAATGGTGCATTTTGAACACACAAAAAGTCTGGAGTTCAAATAGTTCAAAAAAAGAAATCCCTTTGTAACAACGAGTTTCCGTATGAAACCCTGATACTTCGAAAGAGTTGTCCTTTTTGTACGAAGTGCATCCAGTTTTTTTGTCGAACCCTCTCAACTTTTTAGCACATGCTATGTGGGTGAAATGATGATACCATGCCAACTTTCACCTTTTCAGAGTTCATTTAAGTGCTTTTCAATTTCAGGTCATATAGTTCAAAAAAATCAGTAAATGCATGAAAAATACAAATGAAGTCAGAAAGGGTTGAAAATTGATGATGTGGCTTTGAATGGTGCATTTTGAACACACAAAAAGTCTGGGTTCAAATAAGTTCAAAAAATGAAATCCCTTTGTAACAAACGAGTTTTCGTTCGAAACCCTGATACTTCGAAAGAGATTGCCCGTTTTGTACACGAAGTGCATCCAGTTTTTGCCGTAACCCTCTCAACTTTTTAGCACATGCTAGTTGGGTGAAATGATGATACCATGCCAACTTTCAACCTTTTCAGAGTTCATTTGTAGTGCTTTTCAATTTCAGGATCTTAGCGCAAAAAGAATGAACTAATAGCAAAAAGATGAACTTAAAATAATCAATTAAAATATTCTGTTATGATCAACACTAAAACAAAACTATAATATTCTTCAATAGCAAAAAAAATCAACTAAAAAGCTTTTATAAAACTCTAATAGCAAAAGGAATCAACTAAAAGCTTTTATAAACCTCTAGTATTTTTGAAACTAAAATTAAAAAATTTATGCAACTAAAATTATCAAAGTATTTTTAGTTCAAAACATTAATAGCAAAAAATTATCATAAAGAATTTTTTTGTTAGAAACTTTAATAGAAAAAGAATTATCATAAAGAATTTTTTGTTAGAAACTAAAATAACAAATCTGTTTTGAATTAAATGTTAAAACACAGTAATATTAAATAAGGAAAAGAATCACTCAAAAATCTATTTTATAGTAAATTTATTCACAAACTAGTGATTCACACAAATTTCAAAGAATTCAAATTTAACCTATTCAAATTTGAAAACTAATGGCACTAACAGAAAGTTTATAATTTTTGTGACCTAACAGCAAAAAGAATTAAGAAAATAAAGCAAAAAACAAAAGAAAATAATAATCAAAAAACAAAACAAAAAAACTGAAAATAAATAAAAAAATGCTGCCTACTGGGCCACCACGGCCTGAATACGACTATAAACCAACCCGGCAGTGGGCCAGGATTCAGGCCCGCAGAAGGCCCAGTAGGCCCACAGGCGAGAGGCACAGTTAGGCCAGTAGGCCTGCAATAGATAGGATTTCGAAAGGGGAGGCACAACCGCGCTTATAAACTGGTGCCGAAGCTCCTCAGCTAGCGAGGTGGGACTACATCCACCGCGGCTGTGCCAGGCACAGGCTATTGGTCCCGGTTGGTGGCACGAACCGGGACCAATGCCCACCTTTGATCCCGGTTCATGGCACCAACCGGACCAATGCTACCCTTTGGTCCTGTTCGTGCCACCAATCGGGACCAAAGGTCTCTGCTTCCCGCCCTTTGGGCTGACGAAAAGGACCTTTGGTCCCGATTGGTGGCACGACCGGGACCAAAGGGTTGCATTGGTCCCGGTTCGTGCCACAAACCGGGACAAGGTTGTGGTATATAACCCCACACTTGGAGAATTTCCCCCACCTTCCCCACCCCGCCATCTTCTCTGAACGCCGCCAGGCTGCCCCTGCTCCTCGACGCCGTCACTGTCGCCGCCCCTCCTCTACGCCGTCGCCGCCCGCTCCTCGTCGCCGTCGCCCCGCGCTCCTGCCTTGCCCTGACGCGCCGCCCGGCCCGTGCCCCTGCTTCCTCGACGCCGTCGCCGCCCCGTGGTCGCCGTCGCCGTCGCCGCCCGCTCCTCAACGCCGTCGCCGCCCGCTCCTCTGTCGCCGTCGCCCCCAGCTCCTTGCCCTGCCCCGACCACGCCGCACCTCTCCTCGCTTCGGTCCGGCCGGCCTCCTCCTCTCTGTTTTTTTTTACTATGATGATTGTTTTTTGTTCATAGATGATATATATGTAGTGTATATGATGATATGTATGTTATATATGATGATATGTCCTGTTTTTTTCATAATTTTTTGTTCATAGATGATTATATGTAGTGTATATGATGATATATATGTGTTGCAAAAGTTACTTTAAGAAAAAAAATGTATGTATTATGTTCATATGCAAAGAATATGCAAAAGTTAGAATTTTTGTTCATATATGTATTTTTTTGTTCATATGTGTTTAATTTTTTGTTCATAGCATTTTTTTTGTTCTATATGTATTTTTTATAGCATTTTTTCATGTATATATGTATGTGGCTATTTATGTATAGATGGATATCATTTTTTTCCATTATGTATGTCGTTGTCGATATAACCCCTCCCCCGATAACTTCGACATGAGGGGGGGGGGGGGGGGAGGAGTCCTCGAAACATATCAGATACACTTTATAAATTCATATGTTGAGTTAGTGATTTAGGTTAGTGTATTTTAGGTTAGTTGATTTAGTGCATTTTAGGTTAGTTGTATTGTTGTGCATTTTAGGTTAGTGGAGAGGAAAAGGAAAATAAGGAAAAATAAGAAAAGAGGAAGAAGAGAGGAAAGAAAGAAAAAGAAGAGAGGAAAAGGAAATAAGAAAGGAAGAGGGGTTTTTTTTTTTCTTTTCTTCTTTTATTTTACGAAATCTTATTTCTTCTCTCTTTTTTCTTCTTCTCCTCTTCTTTTTTTTATGGACGAGGTGTCGAGGATCACCGACCGGTCGAGGGTCGGGAACTAGGTAGAGGGTCGAGGGTCGCCGAGGGTCGAGGTTCGAGGATCGCCGGGGTCGAGGTGCGAGGGTCGTCGAGGGGTCGAGGGTCGAGATTTATCAAGAATGTCCCCATTATGGATGTGCACAGTTGATCCAGTTTTTTTTTCTGATCTCATCTATATATATTCTTCTATATGTCACGTTGTCTGTCAAAGTATTGAAGAAATCAATGGCTTCATCATTAGCCGAAGTAACAGGGGTATAATGCTACGAAGCTCTGCAAAGTTGTTTTGGAACGGAGTTCCGGAGAAAAATTCGCTTTTTGGTACGAATTTCAGCAAAGGCCTTCCAAATAGCGATATTCGGAAGGCTCTTGCTAAACTTTGTACCAAAAACAATTATCCTATCCGGGACTCCGTTCCAAAACAATTTTGGAGAGCTTCGTACCATTATGTGCCTGTTACTTCCGGCTAATGATGAAGCCATGGTTTTCTTGAATCATTGACACGGACAACGTGACATTAGAAGGGTAGATGAGATCAGGAAAAATATGGACCATTTTCTGCACATCCAGAATGGCGCCATTTTATTAAATCCCTTGTTTGACATTCATGAAGGAGGCGGTCCGGACGTTGGACATTCATGAGAGAACTCCGTAACTCTTCAACATGAGGGGGACGTCGATCAACCCCCTCTTGCCCGACCAAACCCTAGAAGCGTCGAGGCCACCCCAAACCCTAGAAGCATTGCGGAGGCCACCCCAAACCCTAGAGCTCGAGCCCACCCAAATTACCAAGTTAAGAGCGTTGTCGAGGCCACCCCAAACCCTAGAAGCGTCGAGGCCACTAATTAATATTCCTTGTTGTGATTAGCTAGCTAGGTCTATGTTTGCCACTAATATATCCATCTCTCGTGTTTGTATATTAATGTCCATGTTTGTAATATTTGCAAAAACTATGGATCAACAAAGACTTGGAAACAGAAGAGTTGTTGGGGGACATCATCCTCGGCGAAGGTGATGTCTTGTCGTATCTCAACGACACCGATTGTCTAGAAGGAGAGGGTGAAGCTCCGTGATCAACAATGGAGGAGGAAGGACATGATCGATGGCTCCGGTGACCGATTTCCTGTCATCCGGCGAAGATAACACAAGGAGTGGGACATATGTGGATTGAAATCAGATATGGCGGAAGAGCCTCTCTCCGATGCTCCTAAACCCATGCCTTGTGTTTGGGTCATTTTGTTACTACAATGGACGCAAATCCCGAGAATTACAAGATGCCACCAAGACGATGGCAGGGTCTACAATCACTCCAATAACCGACACGGTAAACACTGCTTTGGTCCGTGATGTCTCGCAACAACACGGAAGTTGGGAATCACAACAATTGCTCGAGCCTTTCCTTCTTTCGCTCCTCAGGGGAGGCTGGGAACACCATGTCCATGCGGCAAGAAGGCGGACTTTCTGTGCTGATAAGTCTATCGTCTTTCGAGGGCCCACATTTTCGTAATGTGTGCCAGTTGGGTGTAGGATCTCCTGACCAGCCAGTAGGTTGAACCGTTTGCGGTCCGGGAAAAAAGGAAGCTGATAAATAACTGGTTCAGCACAGCAAATCAAAGACTTTTACATGCGATTGGAATGATAGAAGCCTTATCAATCATCTCACAGCTAGCTCGCCGATAGTGAAGGATGTTAAAGGATTTTCTGAATGTTGTGCCAGACGATGGGATGAAGTCTTGGCTAAACTGAGCGAGGCCAAGCAGTACCAATAAGCAAGCTAGCAGCAGCAAAATCACCAGTGAAGAAGTGAAGAATGGAACTAACCAGTACTGCTCATTATATTATCTGGACTCTATTGCTAGTATTCTTTCCATACATCCTTCGGTACCTTAGTGAATATTTAATGAACCACTCCTAGTATTGTCTACGCGGTTGATCAGTGTCAGTAAGACTAATATTTTGCAATCAGTTTGTGTGTTTGCTTGCTTTTCTCTTTTTCCACATGCTATATGTATGCGTTTTGTTTCTACTTCATCCAATTGTGCTCCACTAGGATCACAAAATGTTTAATGTGTCTGAAACATAAAATCAAATACTGCAACAAACTTGATGCTAATGACAGAGGAACTACTCATATCAATGTAGACAACTTCTTCCCCGTCTAGAGTGTGTTTCCAAGGCGTGTCACACTTCTCAACAGGCCTTCCAATACCTTACCGAAATTTTTGTGAACGTCGTGAAGATACACCACCTCAATGCCTGTTACCATGATACCATGTACCCAAAATCGCCTTCCCACATACAACACGGAAGCTCTTGAGAAAAACCGCCAGCTTTATCGTGGATTCCTTACAATGGTAGCGAAATTCAGATAACTGTGTCTTCATCACTCCGATACCGAACCTCATTCTGCAACCTGATTCTGGAACCCGGAAAGAAAGCGGATTCACATCTCTTAATCCCTGGTCTTTGCATAAAGACTTCAGCTTAAGCCATTGACAGCAGCACTAAGTATTCGACATCACCCCTTTGCTTACTGCAAATTCTGCACACCAGAAAATTCATATCCAATTCACACTCTCCATACGACTCAAAATTCAATGAATGGTCATGTTTTGAACATGTCCAACTCAGTACACCCTTCATCAGAAGCATCTTTCCGCACGTCTTCTTGTTGGTCTCAGTCCATACACATGCTTGATTCTAAAAACACACGACATATCCCTGGAAATCATCGACAGGGCTAGTCGTGATAATGTTTCAATGCGCTATATTAACTTATGAAACAACCACATGTGCAGGATAGAACGAAGACAAGTGTGTTCTGTTAGTAGTGATTTTATCTTACTTTGAATGTTGCTCTCTCAAGGAAAGAGATTTCGAGTTTGCACGTAGAGACTTGAATATACCCCTTAGATACACATTATTAATTTGTTCAGCGTGGATTATTAGTGTTTGTATGCTCGTTTGGGTAGGTTCTCCCTCCTAGTGGCATAGAAGAACCAGATCCATGCACTTAATAATTTAAAGATAAACTTTCAAAAGCGTCACAAAGATCCTCGGAGGCCTCGTTGATATCTGGATTTAGTTCACCATTCGTGTTCAGACTCATCTATAGTTGATATTGGTCACCAAAGCATGCTTGTCCTTCTAAACATTGGTATCATTGATGTGCACTAAAAAGACGATCCTCGGAGGGCCTCGTTGAATATCTGATTTAGTCAGATCATCACTCTGCTCACAGATGTCTCGCTTGCAACCCTTGTGGAAAGCATCAACTGTAAAATGCGGTATGTTCTACACAAATCATGAATTAATCAATCAAGAGAAAAAACAAGATCTGAATTAATCCAGAAGAAACTACCATAATATTACTGATAACCAGAGTAGGTGTCATTTAGGAGAGTGGTGGTCAAATTCTGATGAGTTGGGGCCTTAGGAAGCTTATCAAATGTAACCTGTTTGCAAACCAAACATAGTATATATGCATTGGAATCAATGTTGCTGAAGAGAACACGGTGATGTGTGTGTGTGTATTTTTCTGCAAATATGTTCACAACGGGGAATCTATGCATTGGAGTCCATGTTTCTAAACGAAACCTCGTTCCAAATATGTTCACAGCATGTATATCCGCAGAAACTCACTGGTAGGTCATGTATGATTAAACTGGGTTACTGAAACCAGATTAGGTTAAGGGGGGGGGGGAGCGTGTAGACAATCTCCAGTAGGGATCCCACTTCACGGTTTTTTAAAAGTGCACTTGAAGATTGTCCTTGAAACTTACCCTAAAATAATTGTTGATATTAATTTATTAGTCACCTATCTCCATCGGGGGTTGTGCAGTATCGACACACTACTCAATGCCAATAACATGCCCAAAATCTTTGTTAGCTACGATATTCTAGGAGGCTGTTCTGGTTCTATTCTCTACCCAGTTCATTTGACAACGGTGTAAATGAGTTGTCGTGGTGGTGTTCTGTGGAGGTTGTTGGTTCTCGTCTTTTGGGGATCTTGGGGTTACAACAAGCAGCATCTATGATTAATGTAGGGGTGGATACGGACTGGTTCCCGACCTTACTCGTATTGTTTAAACTGCTGACCCCTGGCCTCGGAAATGTCACAATAATGTTGTACCTGATCATGTTTCACATGGTTTTTTCCTTATGCAGCCTCCGTTAGCAATCCATAAATAGTCAATGACACGACCCGGTGCGTAGAGTGGATAATACCATGAGGGGGTTATACACATGAATAAAAAGTAGCACAAATATAATGCATGTTTGTCATGTGGGGCGGGTAAGCGGCAATGAAGAGGATTCTAACATGATGGCAAAGTTAGGAAAGAGGGCTGTATTGGCTGAAATATAAATGCCAAATCGAGTCGTATATCTATGACGATCCAAGTTTTCTTCTAATTATTTTTTCAAAAATTCCGCCACGCATTCTAGTTTGGCCTGAGCATAATCAATAGCAAGCTTGATGGGCCGTCATATGCGATGGCTAGGTTTGTCATAGATTATCCTCCACGTACCGGACATAGGAGCTACGTGGACAATAGTGACCTTCATACTTGGCACCAAGTCACTGCGTTCCACGTGGTTCAATGCCAGGTCATAAATCAAGGCAGACAAAGTTATCATTTTTTATACAACGATGAAAGTTAAATCCTACTTTTTAATTTTTTTCCTCTAGATCGGAGATATTCTCCACATAAAAACAATTATGTGGTTATTTGATGGGAAATGCCTATGCAGCACATACATCGTTGTCATCGGTATACTCAAACCCATATGCCACCAAAACTTTGATCTTTGTATAACTTCAATCGATTGTAGTTCATGGTAAAGTGCTCTAAAATCATACTTCCAACCACAGGAAAACTGTGTTAGATCAGCAGTTTCTTATTGTCAGTTCTATACAAGGCCTTGGGCCCATCGAAAATATCCCCTCTTGGTGTCGCACACACCAACCAATGGTGCTTATCTCTAGGACCACATTGTTTGGGCCATAAACACCCACAACAAAATATAATAGGTTTGGCTCTTCCATTATCTATATTTGTTATAATTGTCTGACAGTCACTATTAAGAAGTAATTTCCATGAGAACAATTAGATTATGTCTATTCCTGCTCTAGATCCAGGCATACAATTCACAGGACAAACTTAATCATTCGAAATTATATTTTGAGGGGGGGTTATTTATTGATAACTTCAAGTCCACATAGCATAGTGAATATAAGTTTCTACTAAAGGAAACAACATCTTTGCAGTTTGCAAAGGCCACCGATTAGCCTCTCCCACACCAAAGCTGGCGGATCCTTGTCACCCCATCAACCGAGGCATCTTGTTGCCTGATCATTTGTGAGGCAGACACGACACCATACATCGATACACCCTACATTCTCTCCTCTACCCAAAGATTAATAAAAGTCACACAATAATTTTGAGAAGTGTTGTCGTGATGGCATGACTTGTTACACCATTGCATAGAGTTCAAACTGCGAAAAAGCTATAGACAAACAAGAAAGTGCTTCAACACCGATAATAAAAATCTGCAATTCAATATGTTCTAAAATGTTCTCTGTTGATATTTCAGGTTATCCTTTGAAATAAATTATGGCCTAGTCTATTAATCAAAAACAAAAAGGAGAGAATAGAACTGCAAAGTAGTGCTTCCTAACAAAACAAGCATACCAAAAACCAGGCGAGCAGATCTTCATCCATCTTGAATTTACATCCTAAACATGACCCAAGTGGAAAATTGTTTAATGTCGAGTGATTAAGAAATGACGTGCCCACGTGTAATCTGTAGAGAAAGACATAGTTAGTGGCATCCAAAAGATATATGGACCACATTTCAAGGGGTGGTCTAGCGAGGGACATATAACCAATTACTAAGTCAAAAGGATATGGATGATGGTTCCATCTCGATAATTCGAGAGGAAGAAAACTACCGTGGTATCCAAAAGATATTAGTGGCCACTGTCCAAGAGGCGGTCTGCAGGGGAAGAATCCAGGGACGATTACTAAAATAAAAAGAGATGGATGTCGTAACATCTCTAAATTTCTATGAAGGAAAATATGTATGTGATCCACAGGAGATCATCACCACTTACCGAGAAGTGGTCCCCATGAGAGCCAAAAGGAATATTACAAAGAATACACGATGTTAGGTGTCATCGCAGATTTTTAGAGAAATAAATTGAAGTTCATCCATAGGAATGCATGACAAGTTACAAAAGATGGACCCACATTTGAAATATCTTTATTTACAACAATTTAATCAAATGGTATGATTGTCATGACTATCTCAAAAGTGTGAAGATGGATTCATCCACATAATAAAGTCAGTGAACATAGGAATATATTGTACAGACACCAAATAGTTAGGTTTATGTTGAAAATAAGCTCCACGTTGATGGAAGCATTTGGGTGATATCGTGGAGCCACCAGCAATGTATTATTCTAACCATGATTTTCTTGAATTGAATATAGTAGTAACACTTCCAATGAAAAATAAGTACAATCCTAGGGCACAAGTTACCCAAAAATTTTTTTTTTCCCACAATGTTACCATAGCAGTTGGTATTACATTATGTGTTCCACTTTTGATAATGGTACATGTCATTTTTAAAAAGAATAATCATATATATTAATACAAAAAGATGTGACTTATTTAGGAAAATTAGAGCATGATAGTGAAACCATAATTTTTTTGAAAACCATACTTAATTTAAAGACATCAAATCAAATTAGAGATGGTTGCATTTGTTATAGAAAATACCTGCTAATTCTAGTGAACGCTATTCATCCTCTCGAAACAATTTTCGCCCCGCTTTTATAGATAACGCATTAGTCCCAACACAAAGTACCAAGCTCACCCGAAAATAACTGCTGGGGCCACAGCACCATCGCGGCCCACAAAAGGAAAGAAAGAAACATAAAAAGCCACCTGTGGAAAAATCTTAGTGAACGCATTATTGCATCCTCGCGGCTCGTATTCAATATAGGTGGAACTAATCCCATCATGAGACACCACACCCGGTGGCGTTGGTTAGGCGTATTGTTTCATGGCATGATCAAGGTGCATGTTGATAGAAAATGGACGCCCGTGGGATGCAGGGAGAGGTGACATAGATTCTCCACACACCCACGACACTGATAAAACAAAACGGCATACGACAACTACGGACGGGGACTGGTTCCGTCCTTGCGTCGGATGAATTTTACTGCTCGTCATCTCCACTAGGAAAAGGTCATAAATGTTGTACATATCATGGTTTTTCACCTGGTTTCCCTTTTGCAAGGCTCCTGTAGAAATACCATAAAAGACTCACAAGGACACGACAGGTGGTGGAAGGTGGTATACTGAAGGGAGTTTACACAGCGATAAAAAGGTTAGCGGACATAATGCATTTTTGTCATGTGGGGCTGGGGGGTTGAGGGTACGGCAACGAAAGGAAGTCTAACATGTATATCTAGTGTAGGAACCGACGCCATATGGGATAACTAGTAATGGGCCAAATCGACCGTATAACTATGTTGATCCAAGTTTTCATAAATTATTATTTGAAAAATTCCGCCAGCGCATTCCAGTTTGGCCTAAGCATAATCACAATAGCATTTGATGGGGCGACCATTTGCGATGGACTAGTTTGTCTAGAGTACGTCACGTCAGACATAATGATGCTTACGTGGACTGGAACATTCATAACTTGGCACCAATTCATCGAGTTCCATGATGGTTCATACCACACATCACATATCAAGGCAAGACGAAGATTAATGTTTTAGCACGATGAAAGTTAAATCCTGCTTTAGTATTTTTTTTCTAGATTCAAGATATATCTACCACAAAAACAATTATGTGGTAGATTTAATCATATGCACCACATCATTGTTGTCGTGGTATATTCAACCATATGTCCACAAAAAACTTGTGATCCGTGGTATATTCAATCACAATTGGCAGTTCATAGTAAAAGTGCCCTGGAGCTAAATTCATACTTCCACCAAAGGAAAAAAACTTGTGTTAGATCAGCAAATTCTTTATTCTAAGTTCCATATACAGGCCTCGGGCCCATCGGAAATATCCCTCTTTGTGCTGCAGAAGGGTGCTTAGGCTATATAATAACCTTACGGGTGATTCCACCAATATGAATGCTTCTCTCTATGCCAATTGTTTGGTGCCAAACAACAACCACAATAATTATAGTGTTGCTCTTTCCATTATCTATATTTTTTCTTAATGTATGACACTCACCATTAAGAGTATTTCAGATAACAAATAGATTATGTCTATTACCTTGTCCTAGATCAAGGCATAAAATCTCTGCATAATAAATCATGGTCCCAAATAGTATATGATGAATTATTTATTGATAACTTCAAGTCCACTTAGCATAGTTCAATATAGTTCTTTAAGGAAACAAATCTTGCAGTTGCAAAGCCACTGATTTGCCTATCACACGGAAGCTGGCGACCTTGTCACCCCAGTCCAATGAGCATATCTTTTTGCATAATCGTTCGGTGCAGAGCACGAGCATATAGCGTTCCCACTTACAATTCTCTGTGTACCACCAGATAATAAAAGTCACACCCATAATAGTGAGAAGTTTTTCGTGATGGCACGACTCTCTACAACCATCGCATAGATTTTCAAACTGGCGAAAAGTTAATAGACATACAAGATTTGCTTCAACAATCATATTTAAAAGATCCAATTCATATTTTCTTAAAATGTTATGTGATATTTCTAGGTCATCCTTTAAATAAATTATGCCCTAGGCAATCTAATCAAAACAACAAAAGAGAGCACAACCTGCATAGTAGTGCTTCCTAACCACAAAGTTCACCAAAATACAGGCGAAGGTAGATCTTCCGTCCATTCCTGATTCTACATACTACATGACGCAGGGGTGACATTTAGAATGTTCAATGATATGAAATGGCGTGCCACGTGTAATCTTGTAGAGAAATACATAAATGTGCTCCAAAAGATATACTGACCAATTACAAGGGGTGGTCCTAGCGAGGGACATAAGAAAATACACTAAGTCAAAAGGATATGGAATGGCGTTCTATCTCTAAATTCTAAGAGAGAAAACTAAATAGTTTATCCAAAAGATTTAGTGGCCAGGTATCAAGCAGGTGGTCCCCAGGGAGAATCATAGGGCATACTAAAATCAAAAGATATAGAACGTAACACATCTCTACATTCGTAAGGAAGGATTGAATGTGCGTGCAGAAGATATCATTACCATGTACCGAGAAGTGTGTCCCAACGATAGCCAAACAGGAATATCTATAAAAGGATACATGATGAGGTGCCATCGCTAGATTCTAGAGAAATAAATATTGAAGCGCATCCATAAGTACTCATGACAAGTCCAAAGTGGACCCCATTTGAAGTTATTCTTTTTTACAAGTAGGGGACTGTTTCCGTCCTTGCTCAGATTGATTTGACATGCTCATCCTCCGTCTAGGAAATGTCTAATGTGTTGTACAGGATCTGTTTTCACATGGTTTTCCTTTTGCAAGCTCCTTTAGAAATCCATAGAGTCATATGACACGACGTGGGTGCGTAGAAGGTGGATATATATCCAATGAGTGATTTCACATTGATAAAAAAGGTAGCATGCACCTAGCATTTGTCATGTGGGGTGGTAGCGGCAACAGAGGTGTCTAACATGTGGCAAGTGTAGGAACGACGGGCCGTATGGGCTGAATACGTAATGGGCCAATCCGAGCATGACAAAGTTACAAAACCCTGAAATTCGAAGCCAATATACGCCAACGACAATGATTGGTAAACAATGCCATCATGGAGGACACAAAACCCTAATTTCTGTCGGCGGATCAGGGGGGACTCAAGTTCCCCAACGCAGACGAAGCTGATCGAACATTCTTCGTTGAAGAAAATTTTTAGAGGCGCAAGACAAAAAAGCAACACCTTCCGCTCCAGTGAAACAGCCTTGGAAAACATGACCAATCTCCCGCCCTCCTCCACTAGTATAAAACAGGCTTGGTCCAGGCTTGGCCACCCATTAGTCCCGGTTCAGTGCGAACCGGGACCCATGGGGCATACGTCCCTGTTCGTGCGCCCAGGGCCGGCCGGGCCTCGTGGGGCATTGGTCCCGGTTCGTCTGGACCCTTTGGTCCCGGTTCCAGACTGAACCGGGCCCAATGGGCCTCGCTCCTGGCCCACATCCATTGGTCCCGGTTCATGGCTGGAACCGGGACCAAAGGAGGTCTTAGTCCTGGTTCAAGCCCACCACCGGGACCAATGAGGTGCCTATATATACCCCCCTCGCCGCAAGCAGAGCACTCCACTGCTCTATTTTTTCTGTGCCGGTAGGGGAGGCTTTGTGGGGCTCTAGCTCAACCTCCTAAATGCAATGGGTGTCGATGAAATGCCCGAGCCACACTACTTAAGCTTTCTTCTCTCCAGCCGACCTCCAAGCTCCTTTTTCTCAATTTGTTTAGGTTTCGGTCCGTCACGTCCCCGTCCCCCGTCTTCACCGCCGTCGATCGCCCGCGCCGATCTCATCGCCAGACCACCGTGGTGAGCCTCTTGTTCTTATCTTCTTTCTAAATGAGAAAAATTCTACTTGTATGGTTTAAGATAGATACTTGTATAATTATATATATGCACCAGATGAACCGCAAGTGGATGTACGGTGACAGACGCACCTCCGAGTACATTAAGGGCGTGCATAATTTTCTCGAGTGGCGAGGCAAACAAGCAGAATGGTTTTATGTGTTGTCCATGCCCTATGATTGGAATACGAAGTCCTCCCTGACCGGAAATCCCTTCAACATCCCACCTGCTTTATAAGGGTTTCATGGCACACTATATGTTGGACCAGCCACGGAGAAAGAGGTTTGATGGGGACAGCGAAGAGAAGAAGGGATGACAACTATGTGCCCCCTGAATACTGGATCCTGCAACGGGGAAGCTGAAGATCAAGAGGAACCAAGCGATGTGCCCGATGATGAATCTCCCCGGTCATTGTTGATGCAAGAGCCAGTCGCGAAATGAACAGGAGAACTGAAGTTTGATCGCGTTAGAGGATCACCACAAAAGGGTTGTACCCCATTGCGAAGATGGCAACACAAAGCTCGGTACCCCGTCAACTGGAATTGCTGCAGTGGAAGCCAGAGAATGCTGTTCCTGACAAGGATTTGAGAAGCTTAACTGAAATATTTAAGAAGAAGCTTCCAAAGGATAACGAATTGCCCGACAGTACGTACGCAGCAAGAAGGTCGTATGCCCTCTAGGATTGGAGGTGTAGAAGATACATGCATGCCCTAATGACGCTATCCTGTACCGCGGTGCGTACGAGGATTTGAACGCATGCCCGGTATCGGTGCATTGCGGTATAAATATCAGACGAGATGACCCTGGTGATGTTTGACGGCGAGCCCCCCCCAGGAAGGTTTCCTGCGAAGGTGATGTGGTATGCTCCTATAATACCATGGTTTAAACGTTTGTTCAGAACAAAGACATGCCAAGTTGATGCGATGGCACAGAGAGGACCGTAAGAAAGACGGGAAGTTTGAGAGCACCCGCTACGGGTAAGCGTAGAGAAACTCGAGAGAAATTCTGGGAGGAGTTTGCAGGTGACCAAGGAACGTATGGTTTGGTTTAAGCGCGGATGGCATTAATCCTTTTGGGGAGCAGCATCAATCCCACACCTGGCCCGGACTCTATGTGTCTATAAAACCTTCCTCCTTGGCTGTGCATGAAGCGGAAGTTCATTATGATGCCAGTACTCATCCAAGGCCTCTAGCAACCCGGCAACGACATTGATGTGTACCTAGGCCATTAGTTGAAGAACTTTTACACTGTGGAATGGAAACGGTTGATGGTTTAAGGCGATGAGAATATCCATGGTTACGGCGCAATAAGCAAGGACACAAGCGAAGAAAAGTGAAGACTTTCTCTCCACAACTATTATGATGGATGACCTTTGATCTAGAATATCACTGCAGTTACATGTGAAGAAATGAAATGCCTTTTGTCCAGACAGTTTCCGTATGAAACCTTGATACTTCGAAAGAAGATTGTCCGTTTTGTACACGAAGTGCATCCAGTTTTTGCATAACCCCTCAACTTTTTAGAACTGCTATGTGGGTGAAATATGATACCATCCAACTTTCAACCTTTTCAGAGTTCATTGAAGTGCTTTTCAATTTCAGGGTCATATAGCTCAAAAAATCAGTAAAGATGAAAAAAACAAATGAAGTCAAAAAGGTTGAAAATTGATGATGTGCTTTGAATGGTGCATTTTGAACAACAAAAGTAAAAAAAAAGAAAATCCCTTTTGTAACAGACGAGTTTTCCGTATTGAAACCCTGATACTTGTCAGAGATTGTCCGTTTTGTACACGAATGCATCCAGTTTTTGCCGTACCCTCTCAAACTTTTTAGCACATCTATTTGGGTGTGATGATACCATGCCAACTTTCAACCCTTTTCAGATTTCATTTGTAGTGCTTTTCAATTTCACAGGTCTTTAGCTCAAAAAAAATCAGTAAATGCATGAAAAATAACATGAAGTCAAAAGGGTTTGAAAATTGATGATGGGCTTGAATGGTGCATTTTGAACACACAAAAAGTTCTGGAGTTCAAATAAGTTCAAAAAAGAAATCCCTTTGTAACAGACGAGTTTTCCGTATGAAACCCTGTACTTCGAAAGAGATTGTCGTTTTGTACACGACAGTGCATCCAGTTTTTGTCGAACCCTCTCAACTTTTGTAGCACTGCTATGTGGGTGAAATGATGATACCATCAACTTTCAACCTTTCAGAGTTCATTTGAAGTGCTTTTCAATTTCAGGTCATATAGTTCCAAAATCAGTAAATGCATGAAAAATACAAATGAAGTCAGAAAGGGTTGAAAATTGATGATGTGGCTTTGAATGGTGCATTTGAACACACAAAAGTCTGGCGTTCAAATAAGTTCAAAAAATGAAATCCCTTGTAACAAACGAGTTTTCGTTCGAAACCCTGATCTCGAAAGAGATTGCCCGTTTTGTACACGAGTGCATCCATTTTTTTGCCGTAACCCTCTCAACGTTTTAGGCACATGCTATGTGGGTGAAATGATGATAAACATGCCAACTTTCACATCCTTTTCAGAGTTCATTTGTAGTGCTTTTCAATTTCAGGATCATTTAGCGCAAAAAGAATGAAACTAATAGCAAAAAATGAACTTAAAATAATCAATTAAAATATTCTGTTATGATCAACTAAACAAAACTATAATATTTCTTCAATAGCAAAAAAAATCAACTAAAAAGCTTTATAAACTCTAATAGCAAAAGGAATCAACTAAAAAAGCTTTTATAAACCTCTTATTTTTGAAACTAATTAAAAAATTATGCAACTAAACAAATCAAGTATTTTTAGTTCAAAACATTAATAGCAAAAAGAATTATCATAAAGAATTTTTTGTTAGAAACTTTATAGAAAAAGAATTATCATAAAGAATTTTTTGTTAGAACTAAAATAACAAATCTGTTTTTGAATATATGTTAAACACAGTAATATTAAATAGAAGGAAAAAGAATCACTCAAAAATCTATTTGTATAGTAAATTTATTCACAACTAGTGATTCACACAAATTCAAGATTCAAATTTAAACTATTCAAATTTGAAAACTATGGTCACTAACAGAAAGTTTTAATTTTTTGTGACCTAACACAAAAGAATTAAGAAAATAAAGCAAAAAACAAAAGAAAATAATAATCAAAAAACAAAACAAAAAAACTGAAAATAAATAAAAAATGCTGCTCCTGGGCCACCACGCTGAATACGACTATAAACCAAACCCCGGCAGGTGGGCCAGGATTCAGGCCCCAGAAGGCCCGTAGGCCCCACAGGCGAGGCACAGTTAGGCCAGTAGGCCTGCAATAGATAGGAGTTCGAAAGGGGAGGCACAACCCGCTTATAAAACTGGTCCGAAGCTCCTCAGCTAGCGAGGTGGGAAACATCCACCGCGGCTGTGCCAGGCACAGGCTATTGGTCCCATAATAATTTCTCTGAGAGCTCATGATTGGGGCATGAATATACATTGACTTAAGCCTCCCCCAAGCTAGAGAAGAACTTTCTCCTTCACGAGGCAAAAAATTATATATATAATTCGATCACGAGAGCTAGATGCATAGGACAAGTTTTTTGGTGAAATTCCAATTTCAATCGATTCCAGTTCCAAGATCAATATCATCGCATAGTCTATACCATGTCAATGCCATTCCTCTCAAAGATAAAGGAAAACCTTCTTCTTAGCTTCATCTCTGGATAAACCTGCAAGCTCAAAAATCCACAAATTTCATCCGCATATATCAAATGCATATCAGGATGTTTAGTTCCACCTCCTGCTAAGGATTAGCTGCAGTTGTCTATCATACCCGAAGGAATTTCATAACCAATATTTTCAGTAGGTTGCGTAGGTTGAGGGGAAACTAATTGTGTTCCGGTCGAGGTGAGATACCCGAACAAACCCCTCAAAGGATGGTTCTCCATAGTCACAAGTGTAATAATTTCAGCACATAGTAATAATTTTTCCTTACCGATTTCCACTTACCAAGAGCGCTTCACTCCCCGGCAACAGCGCCTAAAAGAATCTTGATGACCCCCAAGTATAGGGATCAATCGTAGTCTTGTCGATAAGAAGTGTCGAACCCAACGACGAGTAGAAGAAGTGAAAGGAAATGACAAGTGGTTTCAGCAAGGTTTTCTGCAAGACACTGAAATTGTCGGGTAAACAGGTAGTTTGATAGCAGATAATGTGAACGAGCAAGTAACAGTAACGTAAATAAAGTGCAGCAAGGTAGCCCAATACCTTTGTGGCAAAGACAGTCCAAAACGGTCTCTTATAATAAGCAAAGCGTTCTTGAGGGACAAGGGGAATTTCATCTAGTCACTTTCATCATGTTGGTTTGATTCGTGTTCGGCTACTTGTTAATTTGATATGTGGGGACCGGTGCTTAGGGTGTCTTTACTAGAACAAACTCTACTTATGATTAACCCCCTCGCAAGCATCCACAACATGAGAAAAGTATTAAGATAAAATCTAACCATAGCATTAAACTTTTGGATCCAATCGGTCCCTTACGAAGTAGCGCATAAACTAGAGGGTTTAAGCTCTGTCACTCTAGCAACCCATCATCTAATAACTACTCCACTGCATTCCTTAGGCCCAAATATGGTGAAGTGCCATGTAGTCGATGTTCACATGACACCATAAGGAATCACAACATACATATCATCAAAATATCGAACACATATCAAGTTCATTATATTACTTGCAACAAGATTTCTCCCGTGACCTCAAGAACAAAAGTAACTACTCACTAATGATAATCATACTCAAGATCAGTGGGGTATTAAATAGCATAATGGATCGAACATATAATCTTCCACCAAATAAAACCATATAGTAATCAACTACAAGATGTAATCAACACTACTAGTCATCACAGGTACCAATCTGAGGGTTCCGGTACAAAGATTGAACACAAGAGATGAACTAGGATTTGAGAGGAGATGGTGTTGTTGAAGATGTGATGAAGATTGACCTCCCAAGATGAGAGGGTGTTGGTGATGACGATGGCTTCAATTTCCCCCTAGGGAGGGAGTTCCCCGGCGAAATCGCCCGCCAGAGGGCAAAAGTGCTCCTGCCCAAGTTCCCCTTGAGACGGCGGCGCTCCATCCGAAAGTCCTCTCTTTATTCTAGGTCAAAAATGACTATATACCAGAAGATGGGCACCGGAGGTGGTCCGTGCTGAGCACAACCCACCAGGGCGCGCCTGGGGCCCTGGCGCGCCCTGGTGTCTTGTGCTCACAGGTGGGCCCCTCCGGTAGTTATTTGCTCCAGTATTTTTATAATATTCCAAAACAATTCTTCGTAATTTTTAGCTCATTGGAGATGTGCAGAATAGGTAACTCTGACATAACTTTTTCAGGTCCAGAATTCCAGCTGTCGGCATTCTCCCTTTTTGTAGACCTTGCATATTATAAGAGAAAAGGCATTAGAATTACTCATAAAGCATATTATGCATAAAAACATATAAATAACAGTAGGAAAACATGATGCAAAATGAACGTATCATCTTAGGCCTCCCAATCTCCCTCCGTTTAGCTGGTGGCAATAAGCCTTCAAGTATGTTTCCCGATTCGTTCGCTGAATTGTTGTCATCATGACCATAGCACTATGTCTTTCAACTCCTGCAGCAACCACAACGTCTGTGATTGAACCTGGTTCAAAACATCTCCCTTCTCAGCTAGCCTGTCTTCTAGTCCTAACCTGTCCCGCATCTCTGTAACGGCTTCATTTCAGCAGCACATTTCTTGAAGCATGTTTATTACATATAGGAAACTCTTCCTTCTCGGTGGCCACCTTCAATATTAGGTGTCATAGAGAGGCTCGTTTAGAACTACAAGACTTGCGTGGAGGCTATTAGAGGTGCTATGGGTTCGACAGATGTGAAGTTCGAATTCATGACGGAGAGGATAAAAACTGTTTCCTGTCACTCCGGGCGAAGATAACACAAGGAGTGGGACAATTGTGATTGAAATCAGATATGGCGAGAAGAGCCTCTCTCCGATGGCTACTAAACACCATGCTGGTTTAGGGCATTGTTACTAACAATGGACGCAATACGAGATTGACAAGATGCCAACCAAGACGATGAAGGGGTCTACATCACTCCATACCGACACAGTACACGACTTGTGTCGTGATGGTGCTGCAACACTGAAGTTGGGATAACAAACAATTGCTCCGAGCCTTCCATGCTTTCGCTACTCAGGGGGAGCTGGGAACCAACATGTCATGCGGCGAAGAAGGCGGACTTAGCGTGCTGATAGTCATGTCTTCGAAGGGCCACATTTTCGTAATGTGTGCCAGTTGGTGAGGATCTCCTGACCAGCAGTAGGTTTGAACCGTTCGGTCGGGAAACAAAGGGAAAGCTGATAAATAACTGGTGCAGCACCCAGCAAAGACTTTTACCATGCGAATTGGAATGATAGAAGCATTATCATCTCACATGCTAGATCGCAGATGTGAAGGATGTTAAAAAGGATTTCTGAATGTTGTGCCAGACAGAGTGGGATGAATTCTTGGCTAAACTGAGCGAGGCCATAGCAAGTACCAAAAGCAGAGCTAGCAGCAGCAAAAGCAACAAGTGAAGAAGTGAAGAATGGAACATAACCAGTACTGCTCATTATATATATGAACTCTATTGCTAGATTATTTCCATAACCATCCTTCGTTACTTAGTGAAGATTGTAATGAACCACTCTAAGTATTGTCTACACGGTTGATCCAGTCAGTAAGACTAATATTTTGCAATCAGTTTGTGTGTTGCTTGACTTTTCTCTTTCCACATGCTATATGTATGCGTTTTGCTACTATCCATATGTTCTTCCACATATGATGCACAAAATGTTTAATGTGTATGAAACATAAAATAAATACTGCAAACAAAACTTGATGTAATGACATGAGGAACATACTCATAATAAATGACAAATTCTTCCCGTCTATAGTTTTCCAAGCGGTGTCAACTCTCAACAGCCTTCCAAGTAACCTGACAGAAATTTTTGTGGAATCGTGAAGATACACCACCTCATGCACTGTTCCATGATACCATGAACCAATCGACCTTCCCACATACAACACGGAAGCTCTTGAGAAAAACCGCCATCTTTCGTGGATCCTTTCAATGAAGAAATTAAGATAACTGTGTCTCATCACTCCGATGACCGAACTCATTCTGCAACCTGATTCTGTAACTCCGGAAAAGAAGCGGATCACATCTCTGAATCCAATGGTCTTTGCATAAAGACTCAGATTAAGGCCATTGACAGCAGCACGAAGTATTCACATCAACCTTTGCTTGACTGCATTCTGCAACACCAGAAAATTCATATCCAATTCAACTCTCCCATACAGACGCAAAAAAATCAATGAATGGTCATGTTTTGAACATGTCACAAACTCAGTACACCCTCAATCAGAAGGTCATCTTTCCGCCCGTCTTCTGTTGGTCATCAGTCCATACACAATGCTTGAATTCTAAAAACACACGACATATCATGGAAATACATCGGCAGGGCTAGTCAGTATAAATGTTCAATGCTCTATATAAGTATGAACAACCACATGTGCAGGAATAGAACGAAGACAAGTGTTGTTTAGTAGTGATTATCTTACTTTGAATGTTGCTTTCAAGGAAAGAAAGTTCGAGTTGCACGTTAAAGGAGACTTTGAATATACCCTTAGAATACACATTATAATGTGTTGCAGCATGGATTAATGTGTGTATGCTACGGTTTGGGGAGAGGCTCTCCCTCCTAGGGGCATAGAAGAACCGATCATGCCTTAATAATTAAAAGATAAACTTTCAAACAAAGCGATCACAAAGATCCTCGGAGGGCCTCGTTGAAATCTGGATTTAGGTACACATACTTTCAGACTCACATATAGTGTGATATTGGTCACCAAAGCAATGCTTGTCCTTCTAAACATGGGGATCATTGAATGCACGAAAAAGACGGATCATCGGAGGGCCTCGTTGAATATCTGGATTTAGGTACAGAGCATCACTCTGCTCACAATGTTCGCTGCTAACCCTTGGAAAGCATCAACTGTAAAATGGCGGTATGTATCTACATGCAAAATCATTGAATTAATCAATCAAGAGAGAAAAATCAAGGATCTGGTTTAATCCAAGAAGAAATACCATATATTACTGATACCAGAGATATCATTGGATGGTTCAAAATTCTGATGAATCAACTGAGGAAGTTAGCATGAACCTGGTTGCAACCAAAACATAGTATATATGCATTGGAATCAATGTGGCGAGAGAAACTGTGATGTGTGTGTTGTATATGTTCTGCAAATATGTTCAACGGGGAATATTGCATTGGAGTCCATGTTTCAAAAAGAACCTAGTTACAAATATGTTCACAGCATGTATAATCCGGCAGAAACTGCACTGTTAAAATGAGTAAACTTAACCAGATTACGAAGGATTAACAATCTCAGTAAATTAACCAGATTACGGTTTTAAGTCACTTGAAGATTGTCCTTGAAACTTACCCATAAAATAATTGTTGATATATATTATTAGTCATTATTTTCCATCGGAGCAGTATGCTACACTACTACTCAAATGCCAAACATGCCAAAATCTTTGTAGCTACTATATTCTAACCCAATTCAGTTTGAAACTGAAATAGTTTCTTGATCTTTTATTCTCCTCTTCTTTGGATCTGGGGGTTACACAGCAGCATATATATTTTAATGTAGGGGTGGATACCGGACTGGTTCCGACCTTACTCGGATTGATTTAACATGCTGATCCCCTGTCTCGGAAAATGTCACAAATGTTGTACATGATCATGTTTCACATGGTTTCCTTATGCAAGCTCCTTTAGAAATCCATAAATAGTCATATGACACAGACGCGGTGCGTAGGTGGATAATACCATGAGGGGTTCACATGATAAAAAAGGTAGCACGAATATAATGCATTTTTGTCATGTGGGGCGGGTAGCGGCAATGAAAGAGGAGTCTAACATGATGGCAAAGTGTAGGAAGAAGGGCGTGATTGGCTGAAATAGTAAATGGCCAAATCGATCGTATATCTATGACGATCCAAGTTTCTTCATAATTATTTTTCAAAAATTCCGCCAGCCGCATTCTAGTTTGGCCTGACATAATACAAATAGCACTTGATGGCCGGCCATTTGCGATGGACAGGTTTGTCATAGAGATCGCCAGTCGGACATAAGGATGCTTAGGGACATAGGGACATTCATACTTGGCACCAAGTCACTGCGTTCCACGATGGTTCATACCAGGTCATATCAAGGCAAGACAAAAGATTATCATTTTTACCACGATGAAAGTTAAATCCTACTTTAGTAATTTTTTCTAGATTCGAGATATATCTACCACAGAAAACAATTATGTGGTTGATGTGAAATCATATGCAGCACATACATCGTTGTCATGGTATTCAACCCATATGCCACCAAAACTTGTGATCGTGGTATTATCAATCACAATTGGTAGTTCATGGTAAAAGTGCTCTAAAATTCATACTTCCACACACAGGAAAAAACTGTGTTAGATCAGCAGTTTCTTATTGTGAAGTTCCATATACAATGCCTTGGGCCCATTCGAAAAATATCCCTCTTGTGTCGCACACACACAAACAATGGATGCTATCTCTAGGCCAATTGTTTGGTGCCATAAACACCACAACAACAAGAATAGGTTTGCTCTTCCATTATCTATATTTTCATAATTGTCTGACAGTCACTATTAAGAGTATTCCATGAGAACAAATAGATTATGTCTATTCCTTGCTCTAGATCCAAGGCATACAATATCAGGATAACTTAATCAGTTCGAAATAGTATATTTTGAATTATTTATTGAACTTCAAGTCCACATAGCATAGTTGAATATAAGTTCTACTAAAGGAAACAAATTTGCAGTTGCAAAGGCCACCGATTAGCCTCTCACACCAAAGCTGGCGGACCTTGTCACCCCAGTCAACCGAGCCTATCTGTTGCATGATCATTTGGTGCAGAACACGAGCACATAGCGATCCACTACAATTCTCTCTCTACCACAAAGATAATAAAAGTCACACAATAATTTTGAGAAGTTTGTCGTGATGGCATGACTTGTTACACACCATTGCATAGAAGTTTCAAACTGGCGAAAAGCTAATAGACAAACAAGAATGTGCTTCAACATCGTATTTAAAAAATCTGAAGTCAATATTTCTTAAAATGTTATGTTGAATTTCTAGGTTCATCCTTTGAAATAAATTATGGCCTAGTCTATTTAATCAAAAACAAAAAAGGAGAGAATAGACATGCATAAGTAGTGCTTCCTAACACACAAGTATCACCAAAATACAGGCGAAGGCAGATCTTCCATCACTTCTTGAATTCTACATCCTAACATGACCCAAGGTGAAAATTTATAATGTCAGTGATAAGAAATGACGTGCACGTGTAATCTTAGAGAAAGACATAGTTAGTGCATCCAAAAGATATATGACCAATTTCAAAGGGTGGTCCTAGCGAGGACATATAAACAATATACTAAGTCAAAAGGATATGGAATGATGTTCCATCTCTAAATTCCGAGAGGAAGAAACTAAACAGTGTATCCAAAAGATTTAGTGCCACGTACCAAGAGGCGGTCTGCAGGGAGAATCACAGGGACGATAATAAAATAAAAAGATATGGAATGTCGTAACATCTCTAAATTTCTATGAGGAGGAAATATGAATGTGCATCCATAGGATATCATCACCATGTACGAGAAGTGGCCCAATGAGAGCCAAACAGGAAATATCTATCAAAGAATACACGATGAGGTGTCATCGCTAGATTTTTAGAGAAATAAATATTGAAGTTCATCCATAGGATATGATGACAAAGTTACAAAAGATGGACCCCATTTGAAGTTATTCTTTATTTACAACAATTTAATCAAATGGTAGGATTGTTCATGACTTATCCTCAAAAGTGTGAAGAATGATGCATCCAACTATATAAGTCAGTGAAACATGAGAATATATTGTACATGCACACCAAATAGTTAGGTTTAGTTGAAAATGCATTCCACGTTGAGGAGCATTTGGTGATATACGTGGGGGAGCCACTAGACAATGTATTATTCTAACATGATTTTCTTGAATTGATATATAGTAGTAAACATTCCAATTGAAAAATAAGTACATCCTAGAGGCAAGTTACAAAGTTTTTTCCCACAATGTTACGAAGTTGTATTACATTATGTGGATTTCATTTTGGATAATGTATCATGTCATTTTTAAAAGAATATATATATATTATACAAAAAGATGTGAACTTATTTAGGAAATTAGAGATGATAGTGAACCATATTTTTTTGAAACCATAATTAATTTAAAAGAATGCAAATCAAATTAGAGATGGTTGCCTTTGTTAGATTAGAAATACCTGCTAATCTAGTGAACGCATTATTCATCCTCTCGAAACAGGTTTCGCCCGCTTTATAGATAAAGCATTAGTCCATACAACCAAGTACCAAGCTCAACCCGAAAATAAGACTGCTGGGGCCACAGCACAATCGCGCCCAAAAAGGAAGAAGAAGAAACATAAAAAGCCACCTGGGGCAAATATCTTAGTGAACGCATTATTCACCTCGCGCTCGTATTCAATCTAGGTGGAACTAATCCCATCATGAGCCCCACCACCCCGGTGCGTTGTGTTAGGCGTATTGTTTCATGGCATGATCAAGGTGCATGTTGATAGAAAATGGCACCCGCGTGGGATGCAGGGAGCGGTGACATAGATTCTTCACACACCTCACGACACTGAGAAAAAAAAACGGCATACGACAACGGTACGGGGACTGGTTCCGTCCTTGCTCGGATTGATTTTACATGCTCGTCCTCCTACTAGGAAAATGTCATAAATGTTGTACATGATCATGTTTCACCTGGTTTCCCTTTTGCAAGCTCCTTTAGAAATCCATAAAAGACTCACAAGACACAGACATGGTGCGTGGAAGGTGGATATACCATGAGTGAGTTACACATCGATAAAAAAGGTAGCATGGACATAATGCATTTTTGTCATGTGGGGTGGGTAGCGGCCGAAAGGAAGTCTAACATGATATCATAGTGTAGGAACGACGGCCATATGGGATAACATAGTAATGGGCCAAATCGACCGTATAACTATGTTGATCCAAGTTTCTTCATAATATTATTTGAAAAATTCCGCCAGCGCATTCCAGTTTGGCCTAAGCATAATACAAATAGCATTTGATGGGTCGACCATTTGCGATGGACTAGGTTTGTCATAGAGTATCGTCACGTCAGACATAAGGATGCTTACGTGGACATAGGAACATTCATACTTGGCCACCAGTCATCGAGTTCCATGATGGTTCATACCACATCATATCAAGGCAAGACAGAAGATTAATGTTTTTAGCACGATGAAAGTTAAATCCTGCTTTAGTATTTTTTTTCTAGATTCAAGATATATCTACCACAGAAAACAATTATGTGGTAGATGTGAAATCATATGACCACATACATTGTTGTCGTGGTATATGTCAACCCATATGCCACAAAAAACTTGTGATCCGTGGTATATTCAATCACAATTGGCAGTTCATAGTAAAAGTGCCCTGGAGGCTAAATCATACTTCCACCAAAGGAAAAAACTGTGTTAGATCAGCAAATTTCTTATTGCGAAGTTCCATATACAGGCCTCGGGCCCATTCGGAATATCCCTCTTTGTGCTGCAGAAGGGTGCTTAGGCTATATAAATAACCTTAAGGGTGATTCACACAAATAATGAATGCTTATCTCTATGCCAATTGTTTGGTGCCATAACAACAACCACAATAATTATAGGTTGCTCTTCCATTATCTATATTTTTTCTTAATTGTATGACACCACCATTAAGAAGTATTCCATGAGAACAAATAGATTATGTCTATTACCTTGCTCTAGATCAAAGGCATAAAATCTCATGCATAAATAAATCAGTCCCAAATAGTATATGATGAATTATTTATTGATAACTTCAAGTCCACTTAGCATAGTTCAATATAAGTTCTATTTAAGGAAAAAATCTTGCAGTTGCAAAAGCCACTGATTTGCCTATCACACTGAAGCTGGCGGACCTTGTCACCCAGTCCAATGAGCATATCTTTTTGCATGATCGTTCGGTGCAGGCACGAGCAGATAGCGTTCCCACTTACAATTCTCTGTGTACCACCAAGATAATAAAGTCACACCATAATAGTGGAGAAGTTTGTCGTGATGGCACGACTTCTTACACCATCGCATAGAAGTTTCAAACTGGCGAAAAGTTAATAGACATACAAGAATGTGCTTCACATCATATTAAAAAATCCAAAGTCAATATTTTCTTAAAATGTTTATGGTGATATTTCTAGGTTCATCCTTTGAAATAAAATGCCCTAGGCAATCTAATCAAAAACAACAAAAGAGAGCACAACCTGCATAAGTAGTGCTTCCTAACAAACAAGTATCACCAAAATACAGGCGAAGGTAGATCTTCCGTCCATTCCTGAATTCTACATACTAACATGACGCAAGGTGACAATTTATAATGTCAATGATATGAAATGGCGTGCCACGTGTAATCTTGTAGAGAAATACATAAATAGTGCCTCCAAAGATATACTGACCAATTACAAAGGGGTGGTCTAGCGAGGGACATATAGAAAATACACTAAGTCAAAAGGATATGAATGACGTTCATATCTCTAAATTCTAAGAGGAAGAAACTAAATGTGTATCCAAAAGATTTAGTGGCCAGGTATCAGGGTGGTCCCCGGGAGAATCATAGGGCGATACATAAAATCAAAAGATATAGAACGTAACATCTCTACATTCGTAAGGAAGGATATGAATGTGCGTGCAGAAGATTCATTACCATGTACCGAGAAGTGGTCCCCAACGAGAGCCAAACAGGAAATATCTATAAAAGATACATGATGAGGTGCCATCGCTAGATTCTAGAGAAATAAATATTGAAGCGCATCATAAGATATCATGACAAAGTTACAAAAGGTGGACCCCATTTGAAGTTATTCTTATTTACATGTAGGGGACTGGTTCCGTCCTTGCTCAGATTGATTTGACATGCTCATCCTCCGTCTAGGAAAATGTCATAAATGTTGTACATGATCTTGTTTCACATGGTTTTCCTTTTGCAAGCTCCTAGAAATCCATAAGAGTCATATGACACAGACGTGGTGCGTAGAAGGTGGATAATATATACCATGAGTGAGTTACACATTGATAAAAAAGGTAGCATGAACATAATGCATTTTTGTCATGTGGGGTGGGTAGCGGCAACGAAAGAGGTGTCTAACATGATGGCAAAGTGTAGGAACGACGGCCGTATGGGCTGAAATAGTAATGGGCCAATCCGAGATGACAAAGTTACAAAACCCATGAAATTCGAAGCCATAATACGCCAACGACAATGATTTGGTAAACAGATCGCCATCATGAGGACGACAACCCTAGATTCTGTCGAGCGGATTCAGGGGGACTCATAAGTTCCCCAACGACACCGAAGCTGATCGAACATTCTTCGTTGAAGAAGAAGTTAGAGGACCAAGACAAAAAAAGCAACACCTTCCGCTCCATTTGAACAGGCCTTGAAAAAAATGACCAAATGATCTCCGCCATCCTCCACTAGTAGAAAACAGGGCTTTGGTCCAGGCTTGGCCAGCCCATTAGTCCCGGTTCAGTGACGAACCGGGACCATGGGGGCATACGTCCCTGTTCGTGCGCCCAGGGGGCCGGCCGGGCCTGTGGGGCATTGGTCCCGGTTCGTCGGACCCTTTGGTCCCGGTTCCAGACATGAACCGGGACCAATGGGCCTCGCTCCTGGCCCACATCCATTGGTCCGGTTCATGGCTGGAACCGGGACCAAAGGAGGTCCTTTAGTCCTGGTTCTCGCCACAACCGGGACCAATGAGTGCCTATATATACCCCCTCGCCCGCAAGCAGAGCACTCCACTGCTCTATTTTTTCTGGCCGGTTAGGGGAGGGCTTTGTGGTGCTCTAGCTCACCTCCTATGCACATGAGGTGTTCGATGAAATGCCCGAGCCACACTACTTAAGCTTTCTTCTCTCCAAGCTCGACCTCCAAGCTCCATTTTCTCAAGATTTGTTTAGGTTTAGCGGTCCGTCAAGTCCGTCCCCTCTTCAACGCCGTCGATCGCCCGCGCCGATCTCATCGCCAGCACCACCGTGGTGAGCCTCTTGTTCTTATCTTCTTTCTAAATGAGAAAAATTCTTACTTGTATGGTTTAGATAGATACTTGTATAATATTAAATGCACGCAGATGAACCGGCAATGGATGTACGTGACAGACGCACCTCCGAGACATTAAGGGCGTGCATAATTTTCTCGAAGTGGCCGAGGCAAACAAGCAGAAGGGTTTATGTGTTGTCCATGCCATATGTGGGAATACGAAGTCTTACTCTGACCGGAAAATCCTTCACAACCACCTGCTTTATAAGGGTTTCATGGCACACTATAATGTTTGGACCAAGCACGGAGAAAGAGGGGTTATGATGGAGGACAGCGAAGAAGAAGAAGAGGATGTGACAACTATGTGCCCCCTGAATACGGTGATCCTGCAACGGGGGAAGCTGAAGACAAGAGGAACCAGGCGATGTGCCCGATGATGATCTCCGCCGGTCATGTTGATGCAAAGGACAGTGCGAAAGTGAAAGGGAAGTGAAGTTTGATCGCATGTTAGAGGATCACCAAAAAGGGTTGTACCCCAATTGCGAAGATGGCAACACAAAGCTCGGTACCGTACTGGAATTGCTGCAGTGGAAGGCAGAGAATGCTGTTCCTGACAAAGGATTGAGAAGCTACTGAAAATATGAGAAGAAGCTTCCAAAGGATAACGAATTGCCCGACAGTAAGTACGCAGCAAAGAAGGTCGTATGCCCTCTAGGATTGGAGGTGTAGAAGATACATGCATGCCCTAATGACTGCATCCTGTACCGCGGTGCGTACGAGGATTTGAACGCATGCCCGTATAGCGGTGCATTGCGGTATAAGATCAGACGAGATGACCCTGGTGATGTTGACGGCGAGCCCCCCAGGAAGAGGGTTCCTGCGAAGGTGATGTGGTATGCTCCTATAATACCATGGTTGAAACGTTTGTTCAGAAACAAAGAGCATGCCAAGTTGATGCGATGGCACAGAGAGGACCGTAAGAAAGACGGGAAGTTGAGAGCACCCGCTGACGGGTCGCAGTAGAGAAAACTCGAGAGAAAGTCTGGGAGGAGTTTGCAGGTGACGCAAGGAACGTATGGTTTGGTTTAAGCGCGGATGGCATTAATCCTTTGGGGAGCAGAGAGCAATCACAGCACCTGGCCCGTGACTCTATGTGTCTATAACCTTCCTCCTTGGCTGTGCATGAAGCGGAAGTTCATTATGATGCCAGTACTCATCCAAGGCCCTAAGCAACCCGGCAACGACATTGATGTACCTAAGGCCATTAGTGAAGAACTTTTACAGCTGTGGAATGGAAACGGGTATGTGTTAAGCGATGAAGAATATCCATGGTTACGCGCGCAATAAGCAAAGGACACAAGCGAAGAAAAAGTGAAGAACTTTTCTCCACAACTATTATGATGATGCCTTTGATCTAGAATATCACTAGTTACATTGAAGAAAGAAATGCCTTTGTAACAGACGAGTTTCCGTATGAAACCTTGATACTTCGAAAGAGATTGTCCGTTTTGTACACGAAGTGCATCCAGTTTTTGTCATAACCCTCTCAACTTTTTAGAACATGCTATGTGGGTGAAATGATGATACCATGCCAACTTTCAACCTTTACAGAGTTCATTTGAAGTGCTTTTCAATTTCAGGGTCAATAGCTCAAAAAATCAGTAAATGCATGAAAATAAAACAAATGAAGTCAAAAAGGGTTGAAAATTGATGATGTGCTTTGAATGGTGCATTTTGAACATACAAAAGAAAAAAAAATGAAATCCCTTTGTAACAGACGAGTTTCCGTATGAAACCCTGAACTTCGTCAGAGATTGTCGTTTTGTACACGAAGTGCATCCAGTTTTTGCCGTAACCCTCTCAACTTTTTAGCACATGCTATGTGGGTGAATGATGATACCATGCCAACTTTAACCTTTTCAGAGTTCATTTGTAGTGCTTTTCAATTTCAAGGTCTTATAGCTCAAAAAAAATCAGTAAATGCATGAAAAATAACAAATGAAGTCAGAAAGGGTTGAAAATTGATGATGTGGCTTTGAATGGTGCATTTTGAAACACAAAAAGTCTGGAGTTCAAATAATTCAAAAAAATGAAATCCCTTTGTAACAGACGAGTTTCCGTAGAAACCCTGATACTTCGAAAGAGATGTCGTTTTGTAACGCAAGTGCATCCAGTTTTTGTCGTAACCCTCTCAACTTTTTAGCACATGCTATGTGGGTGAAATGATGATACCATGCCAACTTTCAACCTTTTCAGAGTTCATTTGAAGTGCTTTTCAATTTCAGGGTCATATAGTTCAAAAAAATCAGTAAATGCATGAAAAATAACAAATGAAGTCAGAAAGGGTTGAAAATTGATGATGTGGCTTTGAATGGTGCATTTTGAACACACAAAAAGTCTGGAGTTCAAATAAGTTCAAAAAAATGAAATCCCTTTGTAACAAACGAGTTTTCGTTCGAAACCCTGATACTTCGAAAGAGATTGCCCGTTTTGTACACGAAGTGCATCCAGTTTTTGCCGTAACCCTCTCAACTTTTTAGCACATGCTATGTGGGTGAAATGATGATACCATGCCAACTTTCAACCTTTTCAGAGTTCATTTGTAGTGCTTTTCAATTTCAGGATCATTTAGCGCAAAAAGAATGAACTAATAGCAAAAAGAATGAACTTAAAATAATCAATTAAAATATTCTGTTATGATCAACTAAAACAAAACTATAATATTCTTCAATAGCAAAAAAAATCAACTAAAAAGCTTTTATAAAACTCTAATAGCAAAAGGAATCAACTA